>SKCR01027312.1:0-75594 GCA_019454045.1 Zanthoxylum bungeanum | reverse complement strand
TATAGTTAAAAATTATTTATTTTTATATTTTTATCTAATAATTATCAATTACATACTTGTTCCTTAATAGAGTAATCGAGTTAGTTTTTAAGTATTTTAATTAAATTTATCATCCAGATTTGGCTTTTGCGAGATAAGGGATCAAAAAATATATTTGAATTTGCACACTCTCCTTACCCTTGAAAAAATAAGATAAAACTACATTTTTTGTGTGTTATAAATATGATGGATCCTGTATGACTGGTTCCGCACATAAATTCGCATAGATTCTCCTCTATTTGGGCATACATCTCTAATATGTAATTGGTCAGAATTGGTAACTTCTCATGGAAGCAATCTCTGAAAATTTCAATTGGCAATGGACTGAGAATTCGGTTCTGGTTTGATAACTGGTGTGTGCAATTTTCGTTTAGTATGTCTTTTCCTTCTTTGTTTCGGTTGGTAGTTGATAAGGGGGTTTCAATAACTGCTTTCCTAAGTCAACTAATCGCAAGTTATCCATGGCGTAGGGCTCTCAAATCAGTTGAATTTTCAGCCTTTGCAGATTTGCTGCTTGTAACAAATGCGGCCAGTATTAGCCAAGGTTTGTCGGACTCTATTTCAAGGTCACTAGATAATGACAGGAAAGTTTTTAGTTAGGCAATGTTCTTCCATTTTATTTTCAAGACCTAATAATTTCCAACCTTGGTGCTTTGAATTTATTTAGAAGAATATTGTACCTAAAAAAGTGTATATTTTTTGTTGGCTTATTTTCATGAAGCGAATTCATACCCAAAACTTCCTTCTTCGTAGAGATAATTTTTTTTTTTTAAATGATATAATCGATATTATTAAAAAAATCGAGATTAGCGAAAAGTCAAAATCATCCCTTACAGACACTCATCCAGAGTGCAGAAACATAAATCACAAAATATGGGTGACGAATAAAAAGATAACCACCCCTTGCCAAAACTATCCAAGCACTGTTATGTTTGATCTTAAACAACCAAATGCAGAACACGAGTAAATCTTTAGTGCAACGGAAGTATGGGTGACGTGGTACCACCAACGAATTAGAAAATAACATGTATAATTTAATACCTATTTTTTAGTTGTTTTTAATTTTTTTAACACGCGTGACAATAGATGATTGGCTTGTTGCATGAATGATGTGATACCTCTGTTGCACTAAAGATTTTCTCGCATAACACACGCCAAGAGAACTGAGATATCATTGATGCAAATAATAATAATAATAAATAAATAAATAAAAAGTAGGTTCAATACTTATATTCCTTTCCTCAATGCTGATCATTTAATGGATAGAAAATAGATTATAAATCAATTGTGTTTAAATTAATACATAATATCAGCCTTAACTACCAAGATTACAATAAATTGTTCAGCTTTTTGTTTGAGACCAAAAAATCTTGCTTTTGAATTTTTTTAATGGAACATGATGAAGGATCAATAGCATGACTATCACTCAAAGCTCGACTAATTGATTCCTAAATTTTCACTTTATAAATAATTCCACACAGCACAGTTCCATGTATCATTCTTTTTTGGGGTTACAAATGATCTTGCAAACTCTTTTTAGTTTGATAATCAAATATTTAAAATTGAATAAATGGAAGGTCAATAATTAAATTAAAACTTTTGACAAAATGCATTCACCTCTCACCATTAACCGTAGAAAGAGAAAATAAGAAAAAGTGATTAAATAATAAACCTAAAAGCATATGATTAATGATTTATAATAAATATAATCCCCCATAGTAACAGTTGATCCATGCATTCACACATGACTTTTCTTTATTTCATTATTAATGAATAATATAAATTGACTAACTACTCAAGTGTGTAATTGAAATCTAAAACTGAATTTATAAATAAATAATCAATAAATAATATTATTCAATTTGCAATATATAAATAAATGAAAAATATATCCTCTATGAATTCTTGTTGTAAACCCAAATGCAAAGTGCAAGATGATTCCTGTAAAAAGATTTCAATTAGAACCTCAAGCCCTCACTTCACAGCTACGGAGGCATCCATCAATAATCTAATTATACATTGCCACACGTGTCATCTATTAAAAAAATTATTAAAAGACTACACTTGTTAAACTCCAAAATTATGATTAAGAAAAACTTATTTAGTTAAAATTGTGAGTTACAGCTTTCTCAGAGTCATAGTAGTTTCAAAGCTATTTCAAAAATAGCCTAATTGTGACAAGACTTTAAAACTTTAAAATTAAACAAAATTTAAAAAATCCCATTCAGTAGGAAAATCCCCAACATTTGCTTTTAATTTTTAAACTTTTCTATTTTTAATTTATTCAATGAGTTGTAGCTAGCATTTGAATGCTTTTTTTTTTTCTTATTCTTTGTATTATTTTATGAAAAAAAATCCTTTAAGGACTTGGTTTCTTATTCATTGCATAACCAACAATAAATAAATAAAAAGTTGGTTCTATATTTATATTCCTTTCATCAATGCTGATCATTTAATGGATGGAAAAGATATTAAAAATTACTTGTGTTTGATTTAACATAATATCAGCCCTAACTACCAAGATTACAAGATCTTGTTCATCTTTTTGTTTAGGACCAAAACTCTTGCTTTTGAATTTCTTATGGCATGACTCTCACTCAAAGCTCGACCAATTGATTCCTAAATTTTCACTTTAAAAATAATTCCACACAGCACAGTTCCATGTATCAATGCTTTTTTGGGTTGCAAATGATCTTGCAAACACTTTTGAGCTTGATAATCAAATATTTAAAATTGAATAAATGGAAGGTCAACAATTAAATTAAAACTTTTGACAAGATGCATCACCTCTCACCATCAACCGTGGAAAAAAAATAAGAAAAAGGGATTAAGTAATTAACATAAAAAGCAAATGATTCATGATTTATAATACAAATAATCCCCCATAACAACAGTTTGACCCATGCATTCACACATTACTTTCCATATTTACTTCATTTTTAATCAACAATGTAGCAGCATTATTTTTTAAAAATATTGGGAACTCTGCCGTCAAATTATCGGATCTAGAGGTATATAAAAATTTTGACTGTCTCAGGCTCTTACAATAAGTACACTCTCTGGATTCGAACCTAGAATTTGACAACTAAATCCTAACCCTTATACCAGGAAGCCACACCCCTCGAAGACAAACAATGTAGCAACATGGCATATAGGTTTTGTCAATTGGCAGCATATTCCCAGGACTAACTATACTCAAATGTGTAATTGAGATCTAAAACTAAATTATAAATAAATAATCAATAAATAATATTATTCAATCTGCAATATATAAATAAATGTAAAACTCTATGCTGTATGAATTCTGGTTGTAAACCCAAATGGAAACTGCAAGATGATTCCTGTAGAAAGATATCAAAAGAACCTCAAGCTCTTACTTCACAGCATCATTCATAGATATGGATTGAAAAAGGGAAAAAATGAAAATAATAAGGGTTAATTCCATAACTTAGTATTAAAAAAAATCTAGTGTTAGTTGCATCAAGTATTTTTCTTTCTTTTTTTCGATAAAAAATTCTGCAGATCACAAATAGTGAATCAGGAGGGAGCTGAACAAGAATAAATATATCAATAGCGTGAAGATAAGTGTTAGTTCGATTTTTATTAACAATGTCCGTGACGAAACAAGTTCAATTGAGTTGTAATAAGTCTTGAAGAACTTGGAACAATTGGACTGGTTTTTGGCAAAGGTGGAGCATTTTCTTTAATGCTGCGTTCATTGCAGCGTTCAAACTTGTGGCGTTAGTGGCACGTTCTCCATTGGGTTCGAACAAAATATTCCAGAGTGTACGTTTGAGGAAGCGTTCGAGCGAAACATTCCAGAGAGCCGGCATTCGTGGTGCGTTCGAGTAGCGTTCGAACGAGTCTTTCTAGTGGGCACGGGTTCGTGGTGCGTTTGTGTAATCGTTCGAACGCGATTGCAATCTGAACGCGTTTTTTAGTCTTTTCACTTTGAAAAACCCTAAATCTTCACCATACCTATAAATAGAACATGTAGCCACCATCCCCACAGTTTGAAATACAAATCCCTTGAGCCAAAATCTCTCAAAGCTTTCAATCTTATTTGATTCCACCATTGAAGACTTCTTTCATCTTCTTGTCTTCTTTGTTGATGATGAGAATCACTCTTTGATAAACCTTCAACACAACCTTACCCAAAATTCATAATCCTTCAGAGTTCTTTAGGAAGAAGTTGGTAGTCGAGTTCCGGTATTTAGAGTTGTAGAGACAATCCGCTTAGAGACTTCAGAGGTTCTAAAGAAAACTGTGGGTTACGGGCTTGAGGAGTCCCTTGAGCTCTTGAAGTCTAGAGGAACTTGAGTCGGTGGAGTCGCCACCATAGGTCTTGACCATCGCTGTAACTTTTTCTCTATATAATGGATTGGGCTGGTAGTCGAGATACACAGAGTAATTTTTTACTCGCACAAATTTCCCACTTTGTCACCAAAATTATTGTGTTGATTTTGTGTGATTTATTTATTTTCCGCAATATATTTTATTTGTTGGATATTGTGGTTGCTTTTTGAAATTCCATAAGCACATTAATTATGACTTATCTTGATTAATTGTCATTAATTCCGTATACGGTCAGAACCTTAGGTAATCACGATCTTTTAATAACAAACAAAAATGCGACTACAACTAAGACCAAGAACACCTGACAGACTTCCAAAAAACTGATGATATAAAACCTGAAACCCTACCTATCCCTCCTATCAGAGGCCACACAGTTTGTTTTAAAGTTGCAGAATAAACTTTCCAGAGCCTGATCTCATCATGCAAAAATAAATTACATGTAGACCCTCCCAACCCCAAAACTCAGCCACTACCAAAGTGCAAGATCTAAAGGCTGCGCTCCAAGCCATTTGGAAACCAACTGGAAACTGGCGCCTTGCTCGTATTCTTGTTGAAGTAGATCAAGATTGAAAACTATGGCTATTACGCTCGTATTCTTGTTGAAGTAGATCTTTCGGCCTCTCTCCCTAATTATTAGTCACTTAACTAGTCACTGTTTCTTGGCCTCAAGTTTATATTCCTGTCTCTAAAGGAGGTCTTGGTATTCAAGAATTTGGTTGTTGAAATCTGGCGTGCCTAGCTAAATTTTCTTGGAACGTTTTATCCTCTGACGTTGCTGCTATAAGTTTATGTTGTATATTTTTCTGATCACTCAAGTGTTTATGAAAAAAATCGAATTCTATTATTACTAGAACATAATTTACAAAGTATTTAAACTTTATAAAAAAACCTCACTTTCTATCATCTCTAAGATTTCTTACCTTGAAACTTAATGTTTTGAGATGCTTTGAGGTCTCAAATAAACATCTTATTTATAGTAAAATTCTGGCCCAAATTATCAACAAATGAATAATTTTCCTCCTAAAGTTCTTTTGGCTATTTTGGTGGTTGCACCAAACCTTTGAAAATGGTGACAATAATGAGATCAATCTCTGAAAATAATAAAGAAAGATGGAGGGCAGTTGGATCCACTGATTTCATATTACTAGTTCCGGTTACGACCTTAACTTTAAGGCATCTTCGATTTGGATTGGACTAAAGGCTGCCCTCGATCCCTATTATTAATTGTTATAGTCGTTGGGTACTAAAGTCAGTTTGTGGCATGATCGTTGGTTGGGTTATATTAAGCTTTTGACATTAATCTTCCTGCCTCATGCTCCCTTCTCCTCTTTGCATATATAAAAGCCAACACTGATGGTTAAAGCTTCTACTCTTGGTTGTTTCTCATGTCCTTTTGGCCATAAATCTGCTTTCTTTACTGAGCTCATGACTGTTATATTTGTCATTGAAATTGCCACCGTTAGAGGTTGCTAATCAATGTGACCATTCTTCATCTGCGCAATGGCCACATACCTCCTCCCTGGAGCCTTACTAATCAATCCAATCAATGTGATATTATTGAATTATTCTACGAGTGACGTAGACGTATCACCGTTACATTCTAGATTTTTTCCTAATTTATGAGTTCACTTAATTGCACAAAGAGGAAGGATGGCATATACTTAAGGTGCCCTAGCTAGTAACTCTCTTGCACATGCGATAAACATATATGACTCCATCTTGTGCTGAAGTAAATAGGTGCCCCATCCTTAATCCGCAATTTGTCATAAATTCTAGTTGCAAAGGTTCTCAAACAAACATAATCTACTTAATATGTTGATCTTACAATAATCAGAAGGTAGCTTACCAAGGTTCTCAAACAAACATAATCTACGTAAGAACCAATTATAGCCACTCATTGTCACCTGTAAATTTTAGATGATCATGGAATCACTTCAGTGAGTTTCTTTTGCAGGCCAGATAGATCAATACATGTCGAATCACTTACCTGTAATGTCAATTTCACAGATGTACGTGACACAAAGACAATTCAAAATTAAAGCTTATAAGATCAATTCAAGTTAATCAATTACTACTTGTACCTCAGAATGAATAGAGACAAGTAACATTCGGTTTACTTTTGTCAACACACAGCCAACAACATCTACTCCTTCTTCAATCAGTACTTCAATCACTTTTGATATTTGAAAATCTTGCTCTCTAAAGCCACTGCTGATCACAACTTCAAGGCCACCTAAACAAGAATGTATCACAACACGGCTAGCCATTTTCTTCAGCTCATCTCTCTTAGCACTCAGTTCACAAATTTTGTTCTTCAAGTCTTTCACATACTTTACAGCCTCGTTCATATGATCCAACATCGAACGCTTTCCCTGAAACCCTAATCACGAGCTAGGGTTATGAACCTATAATCTATAATCTGATAATCAGATTATTCATAAATAATTTTCTTTATCATATATATTGGAAAACAAGATTATAAGTACCTTGATATATTCATCAGGGAGCATAGAACTAAGTGATGCGTGAAGAGCAGACATTTCTTGCCTTCTTAGCTTTTCAATGTCTTTATGAGTCATCTTCTTCTTGTGATTACCACTTGTGTAACTGACAGATAAATTTTTTTGCATCAGACTGTTGCTAGAGCGCTTGCTAAGATTACTTCCATCCATTTAACAATTAAGAGCCAAGATTTGTTAACCCTGAGTGATTAGAGGAAATATAATTTAGGAGAAGTTCATTGCTTTGTTAAGAGAAAACAATATGGGAAAGTTATATAATTAAAATTTTTATTGGGAATCATATATTTTACTGAATTTAATGAAATAATAATTTCTAATAAAGTACACTCACCTCAAAAGATCCCTATAACATTTCATCTAAAAGGAAAAAGCTTTAATTAGTTTGGTTTCATTTCCAGGGCATTAGATTAGTGAACACATTACTAAAAAGAAGAAAGATACGTTTGTTGGGTAGTATATTTGTTGGGATGTGAGATCTTTGATTGGTCTAAGATGCCTATATTCCCTTAAATTTCAATAATACATTTTTTATTTATTTTTATTTTATTTTATTTTTTTCTTGGGTGGGGTTATATATATTGATAAAAAATTTTGAACATCATCACGTTGTTAGTATTTTAATTTTAAAAGACATAATCTTTTTTTTTTGAAAATTAATAGAGATGTTTCTTTTTTCTAAACTTCTGTGGAAAAATTAAGCCAGGGCCCGGGCTCGTGGGTCCGGTTTATATTTAGAAATGTATTTAAATGATTTTTGTAAAAATATGACAATATTTTAGTGTAGTATACGTTTCTATGTGAAATTGAACAAATTTGTGTGGCATATATATAAATGGAATCGATAGAAATGATTGATGGAAATAATTGTTTTTTTTAGTGAATATATGTGATTCCATATATATATATATATATATAATAGAAACATAAGATTTTTCAATTAACATGTCATCCATCCTCATAAATTGCATTAGTTATCACAAGGTTTTTTATAAGGAAAACATTAAAATTGGGTTTTATAAAGTATTTGGGGGAAGGTTTTTTGGAAAAAAAATTAATTCTTTTTCATTTAAACTTGGGACTAAAGAAATTAGAAAATAATAAAAAAAAAATTGAAAAAATGTCCCATAAAAAAGACATACCGACCTGCACAGCTTTAGAAAACACTCCCAATAGTTAAAAATAAAGAAATCCAAGAATGAAAGTAAAAGCATTGTACCAATAAACTACTCTATAATTTCCCTGTGAATGGATTCCACATGTAAAGATTTCTTCTTAGTCATCTTTCTAAGTCTCTTGGTAACAATATTGATCTATCTCATATTTACATCTGAACCCAGAATTTAGATTTGAATCCAACAAAGTTATGTTTTGATATCTATTGATAGATGGGATATTTTTACAAAGAAAATCGGAAGAGATATAAGATTTTATTTGATATTATTATCTGGTAGTTGTGCGTCCTAAAATTACCTACAAGCAATAACGACAAACAATCTCTATACCCAAGAGGGGGAGAATTGGGTTACGGCTAAAATATGTGGAATTAAAAATCTTTGTCGATTGTAAACTCTTTTACCAATTAAGCTTAAGGTCTATTTTTTCTATTGTATTTAAACAACCTATATACAAGTTTCTAATATATAAACATGTAATAAATAAAACTTGCAATATTTAAAGAGTTAAGGGATAGAGAAAATGACACCGAGATTTATAGTGGTTTGGCCAACAATGCCTACGTCCACTCCCACAAGCCACGCTGGAAGCTTTTCACTAATAATGAGTTTCTGTGGCTCATTCGTAACCAAGAGTTTTACGCAAAGGTCCACTCCAAACCTTACAATGAGTTTTATACACAGGCGTACTCAGAACCTTTACAATTTACCCAAATGATGGGATTTCACAACCGCAAATATTTTTGTATAAGAAATTATAAAACACAATTGGGCACTCACAATGATAAAGAAGATTGTGTGAGTGTATGGGCCAAATTTGGTCCAAGGGCAATTTCGATCTTTCGCTTCAGACCCAACACTGAACGCACCTCAGACTCCCCAACTTAAGACCTAGGCCCGAAGATTCACGGGCCCACTCCCAGTAAAATACCCCACATCCAAACCATAACCAAGGCCCATCATACGCCAGCCCACGAAACGCTCAGACTCATAAATACCCCTCATAACCCAGCCGTTTTCAGTCTTCATGATTGTCCATAATATTCCTTCATGACACGACTGTTACCAACACACAAAACGTATGTCAATTAAACGCATTCATGAATCTCACCTCAAATAGCCTATAAAAGGAACCAAGATCCAGAAGAGAATGGGGATCACAACTCTCATAGCTCAATAATCTTCTCTCCAGAGCTCTCATCATATCATATATATCGCCCTCACGGAAATCCATGAGGATCAAGGTAGTCTCTAGCCTTGCCCTTCCATTATTTACAGCTCGTCTTCATCACTGACTTGAGCGTCGGAGTGCCTACGGCACCCACCACACCGGTGGGCAGTAACCTCCACGCTCATCTACCTTTGTTTTGCAGGATCGCTAGTGCCCCCAACCTATAAATTCTCGATTGTGGACCTCGGGCGAAAACCAGCGTCCACAATTTGTTTGTCCCCTACTCTCTAAGTCAATAAGTCATTGTCTTGGAGAGTATTTGTCGCGTGTGTCGTATGAGGTATGTATAAAGCATGTAAGCGTACCTGGATGTTGATGTCGTTTGGACCTGTCAAAGATCACACCATTTTGATAAAGCTAAGTAAATACCAATAATGAACCTCAGTCGACCAGATATGGATGTTGATCTAAGAGATCGTTATGAGTTTGTGGGAATGACCCTGTCGACCAGATGAAGGTCAGGTCTTGAACTTGACTCTACATGAGCCCATGAGGAATGTCCCTGGTCGACTGAGCTAGATGAAGGTTCAGGATATAAGTCATACGACATGTGTAGTCCACGTCTACAATTTCGACTCTACATGAGTCCATGGGGGATGTCCCCGGTCGACTGAACCAGATGAAGGTTCAGGATATAAGTCATACGACATGTGTAGTCTATGTCTACAACTCGACTCTACATGAGTCCATGGGGGATGTCCCCGATCGACTGAACCAGATGAAGGTTCATGATATAATTCATACGACATGTGTAGTCCATGTTTACAACTTGACTCGACATGAGTCTATGAGGGATGTCCCCGGTCGACTGAACCAGATAAAGGTTCATGATATAAGTCATACGACATGTGTAGTCTATGTCTACAACTCGACTCTACATGAGTCCATGGGGGATGTCCTCGGTCGACTGAACCAGATGAAGGTTGATGATATAATTCATACGACATGTGTAGTCCATGTCTACAACTTGACTCGACATGAGTCCATGAGGGATGTCCCCGGTCGAGTGAACCCGATGAAGGTTCAGGATATAAGTCATACTACATGTGTAGTTCATGTCTACAACTTGACTCTACATGAGTCCATGGGGGATGTCCCCGGTCGACTGAACCAGATGAAGGTTCAGGAGATAATTCACACAACATTGTCGTATAGACTGTAGGAAGTCCATGTCTTCAGTTGACTCGACATGACTCCATGGGGGAAGTCTCCGGTCGACTGAACCAGATGAAGGTTAGGATAATCCTCATACTACAGGTCAAATGACCAGGGGAGTCTTTAATGTCGTTTGGACCAGATGAAGGTCTATGAAAGTCTTCACTCTACAGACCTGACGAAGGTCCAAGAGTCTTTCCTTATCATACTACTAGACCCGATGAAGGTCTATGAAGGTTATCACTCATTCTCCTGATGAGGGTCCATGAGACTACGGTCGTATGGACTTGATAATGGTCCAAGAAGGTCATCACTTCTCACTCTAATAGACCTGAAGAATGTCAATGAGGGTTATCATTCCTCATTCTACAAGACCTGACAAAGGTCAAAGAAGGTTCTCATTCCTCATTCTACAAAACCTGACAAAGGTCAATGAATGTATAATTCCTCATTCTACAAGACCTGACTAAGGTCAATGAAGGTATAATTCCTCATTCTACAGGACTTGTAGTCTGAGACCATATCGTCTGAAGACCATGAGACTACAGTCGAATGAACCTGATGAAGGTCCATGAGGGTCATCATCCTACTAGATTAGATGAAGGTCGGTCGACTGAGACCGATTGAGGTCCAATGGATTCTTCATACTACCTAATCTGATGAAGGCCGTTCGATTGGACCTGATGGAGGTCCAAGGGATTCTTCATACTACTTAATCTGATGAAGGTCGGTCGATTGGACCTGATGGAGGTCTAATGGATTTTTCATACTACCTAACCTGATGAAGGTCGGTCGAGTGGACCTGATGGAGGTCCAAAAGATTTTTCATACTACCTAACCTGATGAAGGTCGGTCGAGTGGACCTGATGGAGGTCCAAAGGATTTTTCATACTACCTAACCCGATGAAGGTCGGTCGAGTGGACCTGATGGAGGTCCAAAGGATTTTTCATACTACATAACCTAATGAAGGTCGGTCGAGTGGACCTGATGGAGGTCCAAAGGATTTTTCATACTACCTAACCTGATGAAGGTCGGTCGAGTGGACCTGATGGAGGTCCAAAGGATTTTTCATACTACATAACCTGATGAAGGTCGGTCGACTGGACCTGATGGAGGTCCAAAAGATTTTTCATACTACTAGGCATGATAAAAGATTCCCTATGTAGTCTGGAGTTTGCGGTATTAAATCAATATCGTATGGATATGATGACTAACCTTTCATGTCTTCTGAGGAATGTGATATCCATGTCTTATCGAATGGGATCTTAAATAAGTGTAAGCCTCATACGTGTCATGTCGAGTGAGACATTTACCTCATACTGAGTGTAGTGTCCAGTGGACATTCAGCTTATGATGAATCTTCATTTGAAGCATCTTCCTTGAGCCAAGACTACATCTTTATATTGTCGAGTGGGATATCATCCTCATGATGTGTATCCATGTAATGTTGATTGGAACTTTAGGTAGCTCACCCTACTTATCTGTCATGTCGAATGAAACTTCAGTCAATAACTGATCCTTCCTCCATGTCGTGTCGACTGGAACCTTAGCCCCTAACTAAGACATGTTCATTGTCTTGTCGAGTGGTGTTTCAGCCCCTGGCTAGGAGTTCTTCCTTGTCGTGTGGAGTGGTACCTCAGCTTCTAGCCAAGACTGTTTCCTTGTCGTGTCGAGTGGACCCTCTGTCAGATACTAAGCCTTCTTCCATCTGGTAATATCGACTGGGATGTCCATGCCAAGTATTCATTTGTGTATTTTCGTATGAGACATCCTTCTCATGGCAAGACTTTATACATGTAGAGTGGGGCTGCTGGATATTCCAATGCAAGACACATTGTTTCGTCGTATGGGGTGAATGGTAGGAAAATTGGTTAAATTGGAAGGATGCGCCTTGTTCTTTCATGGTCGAATGAGGAGATGAAAATCCTTCCATGTAGTTTGGAGGAGATGGCAATCTTCATCGTCTGAAAGATACGATAATTTTTTTCACGTAGTATGGATGAGATGACAATCCTAGAGTTTACTTCTTGGCCGATTGAGTATGTTGGAGGATTTTGAGGGTATTCTCATGTCGATTGGGAATAAGCATGTTGATGGGCCAGATGTTGGTAAATATAGGTTGATTGGAGCAAATGGGTTTCTCCCTAAGTTGGAGTTTTGTGAATGATAGTTTTTTTTCTAAAGTAACCAATGAATACTTATTTGGGAAGCTATGATGTCCCCAAGGCGACAATGGGTGGTCATCTAGCCCTTTTTTTTTATTGACTAATTACATCAGGTGATATCTTATTGAGAAGTATTACTAGCACATCATTTATTATGTCGCTTGGGAGGATTCAAACTTCTTTCATTATCATGGTTGGTGGAGCTTATTCTCTTATTGTTCCTCTTATCTTCCTCCCACCTAATCTCAATGTGGGGCTCGAGTCATGGCTTGATCCATAGTGTAGCATCGAAATTTAGTGAGCTTTTTGTAGAGTTCACTTTCTGAAAGTAATCCATTTCTAAATGCTTCCACTGCAGTAGGCTGATAGAGATCTGAGATTGTTATACTCTTTTTATTGAAGCGGGCCACGTAGCTTCGCAAGGACTCCACTCTCTGTTGTTGGATGGCATTAAGGTCATTGGTGGTCTTCTCAAGCTTACAAGAACTTGCGAAATACTCCATGAATTTGTCTGCTAGCTGTTGGTAAGACTCGATGGATCTGTATGGGAGATTGATAAACCAGGTGAGGGCAGGACCAGCTAATGTTTCTCCAAATCCTCTGCACATACCAGCTTCCCATTGATGAAGAGCCAGACATGTTGATAACATCTTGTATTTGTAATGGACAACATGATCGTCTGGGTCAGTTGATCCATTATACATCTTCATATCTGGAGGACTGAACTTCCTTGGTAGCTCAATGAAAGTGATGGTCTCCAAAAATGGTGTATCTGAGATTGTGCCAGCTCGGCTTTTTCTCACTGGTAGTCTGACACTAGGTAGGCTGGAGAGAATTGCATCTTTGAACTCTTTCATTTCCTTATGCATGGTGGAGGCAACTTGCCGTGCTTGGTCGGTTGAGGAAATATTTTGACTTCTTTCTTGATTTGGTGGATGGTTGTCTGATGGCAGATTGTCACTTGTCAGATTGTTGAATGCCCCCAAGAGATTGGTGGGGATTGTGGGATTGCCGGGAAGGTCTGTAGTATCAGGTTGTTGGGAGGTTGAAGAGATTTGCTCCAGTTGCTTCTGGAGGGTTATATTGGAGATTTGCATGGCTGAATTTTCCTCCTCTAAGACTAGTAATCGTTCTTGTAGAATGGCCAATTGAGAGGCCATATGATCTAATGAATGATCGCTGCTAGAAGCCATGTACAGCTGTGTTGAAGAGATCGTAGACTGAGAGATCTTCGTATGCTATGAATCGCTAAGGCCACACGGTGGGCGCCAAATTGTGGACGCTGGTTTTCACCCGAGGTCCACAATCAAGAATTTATAGGTTGGGGCACTAGCGATCCTGCAAAACAAAGGTAGATGAGCGTGGAGGTTACTGCCCACCGGTGTGGTGGGTGTCGTAGGCACTCCGACGCTCAAGTCAGTGATGAAGACGAGCTGTAAATAATGGAAGGGTAAGGCTAGAGACTACCTTGATCCTCATGGATTGCCGTGAGGGCGATAGATATGATATGATGAGAGCTCTGGAGAGAAGATTATTGAGCTATGAGAGTTGTGATCCCCTTTCTCTTCTGGATCTTGGTTCCTTTTATAGGCTATTTGAGGTGAGATTCATGAATGCGTTTAATTCACATACGTTTTGTGTGTTGGTAACGGTCGTGTCATGAAGGAGTATTATGGGCAGTCATGAAGACTGAAAACGGCTGGGTTATGAGGGGTATTTATGAGTCTGAGCGTTTCGTGGGCTGGCGTATGATGGGCCTTGGTTATGGTTTGGATGTGGGGTATTTTACTGGGAGTGGGCCCGTGAATCTTCGGGCCTAGGTCTTAAGTTGGGGAGTCTGGGGTGCGTTCAGTGTTGGGTCTGAAGCAAAAGATCGAATTGCCCTTGGACCAAATTTGGCCAATACAGTGAGTTGGTTACCCCAGTGATCTAAGCTCACTACAAGTGTATAAGAAGGTGTAGTGTGTGTGAGCTTGATGAATGAGTGTATAAGAAGGTGTAGTGTGCGTGAGCTTGATGAATGAGTGTTTATGAATATGAAGGTTTTGAACACTCTTGTTTTGCCTTGGTATATATGAAGGTTTTCTAGTTCTCTAACCAAGCAAAAATGAGTTGGGGCTCAATTTATAGCAAATTGTAAAGCAGTATGTCAGTCTCAAGACATCGGTATGCCGGTCTGGGATTGCAACGGGTATCAACTGCTATATTACCGTTAAAAAACTATTTGTTACACCGGTATGATAACCGGTATGAGTACCGCTATGGTCTGTGCCGGCTCCAGTATGTGTGCACAGTGAAGGGCTTGACCGGTATGACAATCGGTATGTTGACCGGTTTAGGTCATGCCGATTCCAGTAAAAGAACTAGCTTTTAGGCTCACCGGTATGAGACCGGTATGGACACTGGTTTGGTTTGTGCCGGTTCTAGTAGGTGTGCAATGCTCAGGTCCACCAGTATGGGACCGGTAAGGTCCGTGTCGATTCCAGTGAGTATGTAAAACTCAGCATCTCACCGGCATGGAAACCGGTAAGGGACCGGTATGCCGGTCTCTATACCAAAAATACAAATATGAATGTTTAATACATTTTGTACATAAACCTAATGCATTTAAGTGAATGTGCATGTTTCCTATGAGCTTAGGCACTTGAATATACAATTCACATTACAATTATAGCCCTAAGCTAAGACTTCGCAAGCTCGATTTGCCGCTAGTCTTCACATTCTTCGCTCTTCACCATCGTGTGCTTCGACATCTTTTTGTATTGTCTCGCTTTTGTCCGTCGAAGACTTCATTCTCGTTGACATCGTCAAAATCCATTATGCGACTATGTTGCTAACACGTCCATCTAAACCAAAACTGGTAAGTGTTTGCATTTTCAACTTTGAGTTGAAAGTTAGCTTCAACTTACTAACTATTCGAAGAAAAATCATACTACAACAAATATACCAACTACACTTATTTAGTTAAAATTGTGAGTTAGAGCTTTCATTCAAAAAAAGCCTAAGTTGCAGCTGAGGCAACGGGATATTAAGACTTAAATAACACACAAGAAAAAAAAGTTTAAGATCCCATTCAGTAGGAGAATCCCAACATTTGCTTTTAATATTTAAACTTTTCGAATTTTCAATTTATTCAATGAGTTGTAGTATTTGAATGGTTTTTTGTTTTTCTTATTCTTTGTATTATTTTATTACAAAAAATCTCTAAGGACTTGGGTTCTTATACATTGCATAACCGAAATAAATTAATAAATAAAAAGTTGGTTCTATACTTTTATTACTTTCATTAAATGCTGATCATTTAATGGATAGAAAAGATTATAAGTGACTCGTGTTTGAATTAATACATAAATCAGCCTTAAATACCAAGATTACAATATCTTGTTCAGCTTTCTGTATAGGACCAAAATTAAATGTTGCTTTTGATTTTATTTTTTTTCTGTGACTTATTTGATAGATCATGATGAAGGATCAATACCATGACTCTCACTCAAAGCTCGACTAATTGATTCCTAAATTTTCACTTTATAAATAATTCCACACAGCACAGTTCCAGGTATCAATTCTTTTTTGGGTTGCAAATGATCTTGCAAACTCTTTTGAGCTTGATAATCAAATGTTTAAAATTGAATAAATGGAAGGTCAACAATTAAATTAAAACTTTTGACTAGATGCATTCACCTCTCACCGTCAACCGTGGAAAAAAAAGAAAAAAGAAAAAGGGATTAAATAATAAACATAAAAAAAAAATGATTTATAATAAATATAATCCCCCATAATAATAGTTTGATCCATTTATCCACACATTACTCTTCATATTTACTTCATTATTAATTAACAATATAGCAACATGTCATATAGTTTTTGTCAATTGGCAGCATTCCTAGTACTAACTATACTCAAATGTGTAATTGAGATCTAAAACTAAATTCATAAATAAATAATCAATAAATAATATTATTCAATTTGCAATATATAAATAAATGTAAAACTAGATGCTGTATTAATTCTGGTTGTAAACCCAAATGCAAACTGCAAGATGATTCCTGTAGAAAGATTTCAAATAGAACCTCAAGCTCTCACTTCACAGCATCATTCACTAATATATGCAAGATATGGTTCTGAAAAACGAAAAAAAAAATGAAAATAATAAGAGTGACTTCTATAACTTAGTATTTTAAAAATAATAATAATAAAAAAAAAAATCTAATGTTGATTGCATAAATATTAGTTGATAAAAAAAAAGTTCATAATGTATCCCTAAAATATAGTTCAGTTGATTTAACAATTACAAATAAGAAAGGTGTCAAATATTTTATAAGTTCAAATAATAAGTTTAATTTATGATTGGGGAATAATAGTGTACAATATAAAAAAGAAATAAAGGTTTCATAATTTAATAGAATTCTTGGCGCAAAACTATTTTTCGTAAAAATACACAATTTATCATATAAAAATTATCAGTCAAATTATTAACTAAAAGATTGGAAACAGTCACATTTTCTTAACATGATATATGAGCACTCCTGAATCATGCATGAGAAAATTAAAAGGATATCGTTGGCAAAAGAGAAAAATTAAAGCAAATCTAAACAAGTCATCAAAGATAATTTCACCAACAACTAGAAACTTTGGCGCTTTTCTCCTTCTGAAAGTTTTTTCTGTGTCGAAAGTATAGTGGCAGCAGTAGTGACTGATTACCGTATATCTGCACTCATTGATGTTATTCTCTTTGGGTAGATATTTCTAATATGCAGCTGGCCAGTTTCGACAACCTTTATTGGGGGCAAACTCTAAAAATTTCTAGGTTGATAATTGATGTGTTCCAATTGGCTATAGATAAGGGAGCTTCTGTGGTTGGTTTCTTAAGTCTGCTGAGCTCAAGTTCTCCTTAGATCAGCTGAATATTCTGCCTTTTCGAATTTGTTGTTGATAACATCATCGATTTCGGTGAGCCAAGGGTTGTTAGACTCTATTTTATGGTATGTTGATACTGATGGTAAGTTCTCCGTTAAAAAATATTCAGCCATTTTATTGATGATTCTTTTTGATTCTCCTATAAATGAATTTATTTTTGGAGTCTTCGTGGGTGATATAGCCTTGCTATATGAATCAAACAAAGATCATTCTCAATCAAAATATGGCCAGAATCAATGCTATATTACATTTATATATGATAAGTTTTTGAGTTGAGTTAAGCTCATGAATTTTAATATGATAATAGAGACACTTATATACGAGTGAACATACACTACCTACCCACATGACATGGATCAAATAAAAGACCGACATGCACATAAAGGAAGTGTTGAAAAAAAAAACTCTCACATCAACTGAAAAAAATAAATAAACTAAAAATAAATTCTCACGTCAGCTACGCATGAATTTCAACAAAATCATAGCTACATCTACTTTTTGCTGAAGTAAATAGGTACTCTATCCTTTATATATTCTTAATGCGTTTAAACACAAATATCGTGCAATTACTCATAAATCCGAGTTGCAAAGGTTCTCAAACAAACATAATCTACTTAATATGTTGATCTTATCATAATCAGAAGGTAGCTTACCAAGGCAATCGACAAATTAAGAATCAATTAGCCACTCACTGGCACTTGAAAATTTTAGATGATCATGGAATCACTTCAATGAGTTTCTTTTGCAGGCCACCTAGATCAATACATGTCGGATCACTTACCTGTAATATCAATTTCACACGTGTGACATAAAGACAATTATAAAAGCAAATATGATCAATACAAATTAATCGATTATTATTTGTACCTCAGAATGAATAGAGAGAAGTAACATTTGATTTTCATTTCTCAACACACAGCTAACAACATCTAGTCCTTCTTTAATCAGTACTTCAAGCACTTTTGATACTTGAAAATCTTGCTCTCTAAAGCCACTGCCGATCATAACTTCAAGACCACCTAAACAAGAATGTATCACAACACGGCTAGCCATTTTCTTGAGCTCATCTCTCTTAGCACTTAGTTCATAAATCTTATTCTTCAAGTCTTTCACATACTTCACAGCCTCGTTTATATGATCCGACATCGAACGCTTTCGCTGAAACATCAATAGTAAGCTACGGTTATGAACTTATAATTTATAATCTGATAATCAAATGATCGAGTCGATTCCATATGATCATAATCTTTAAGGATCGTAAATAAATTTTTTCCATATAAATTGGAAAAAAAGATTATAAGTACCTTGATATATTCACCAGGGAGCATAGATCTAAGTGATGCGTGAAGAGCAGACATTTCTTGCCTTCTTAGCTTTTCAATGTCTTTATGAGTCATCTTCTTCTTGTGTTTATCACTTGTGTAAGTGACAGAAAAATTGTTTTGCAACTGACTGTTGCTAGAGCCCTTGTTAAGATTACAGCCATCCATTTAACAATTATGAGCCAAGATTTGTTAATTCCGAGGGATTATCTTTGGCTGGCAGGGTTAGAGGAAATATAAATTAAGGAGAAGTTCATTGCTTTGGTAAGAAGAAAACAGTATGGGGAAATATATATAATTGGAAAAATTTTTTTTTATTGGGCATTTTATATTATATTGAATTTAATAAAATAATGATTTCGAATAAAACATACTCACCTTAGAAAATCCATATAATTGATCCATCTAAAAGGGGGGGAAAACTATAATTAATTTGGTTTCATTTCTAGGGCATTAGATTAGTAAACACATTACTAAAACGAAGAAAGATACGTCTGTTGGGTAGTGAATCTAGTGATTACGTTTGTTGGGAATCTTGGGATGTGATCTTTGATGGGTATAAGATGCCTGTATTCTCTTAAATATCAATTAACATTTTTTTTTGGTGGGGTTAAATATATTAATAAAATGTTAGAACATCATCACATGGTTAGTATTTTATTCTTAATAAACTTTTTTTTTTTTTTTTTTGAAAGGTAATAGACGTGATTTTTTTTCAAACGTCTGTGGAAAAATTAAACCTGGGCCGGTTTATATTAAAGAAAAAATGTATTAAATGATTTTTTTCCCCGAAATGATAACAATATTTAAGTGTCATGTATGTTTTCATGTGAAACAGCAACAGCAATGGGACAAATTTGTGTGGCATATCTATACATGGAATTGATATGCATTACTTATGGAATATATATAAGCAAGTCCCCAAAAGGGCCTAGTAAATCCATGATTTATGTTTCATTTTTCATTTTGTTTGTTTATTTCAAGACATATATCAATCAATTTCGACTCTTTCTTTTTTCTATTGATTATATTGGATGTATAGGTCTACGGATCTATGTGTCTATATAGACCCTGTTATTGTTATGGATTAACGAAAATGTGCAAAAGTTCTATTTTCTTTTGCCATTCTATAAGTCTCTTCCTTTAAGCATATGGCGACTTACCAATATTTATAAATTCTCTTCCTATCTGACGGAACGTTATTGGATAAAATGACAAACACATAGTTGAAAAAAGATAGCTTTTTCTAAATGAAGTGAAAATTGAATTCATATAAAAGGAGAAAGATTTCCCATTACTGTAATATCCCGAGTTTTTCGAAACACTGTTGGAATGTTTCCGAATTAAAGATAAGGATTTGGAACGGTATGGTAATCGAAAATCGGAGTTTAAGTGTTGGGAAATAGTTTGGAATATTTTAAAGTGAAGAATCATCATGTTGGAAAACGCGTGGTTTCGAGAACCGGCTACGCGATTTCTGATTTTATCGTTATACGCGTAAAAATATATTGTCTCGGCTATAAAGATAGCAAACGAATTTCGATTGAGCTGAGTTTTGAACCATCAGACTCGGTTTTCCGAGACGAACAACTTTCGTGTTGAACACTTTTCGAAATTTACATCAGAAAGGCTTCGAAAATGTGAAATTTCTATAAAGTTCCATGACAGGGGTCTGAATGTAATTTTCGGGGGCTAGAATGTAAATTTTAGAAACTCCACTATAAATACTAGGGGTGGGCAAAAAAACCGACCGAACCGAACCAAACCGCAAACCGAACCAAATCGGACAGAATTTATGGTTTTTTTTCTAACGGTTCGGTTTGCGGTTCGGATTGGCCCACCCCAAATGGTTTACGGTTCGGTTTAGGAGCTAATCCGAACCGCACCTGTTAAACCGAACCGAACCGTTATAATTAAAAAAATTATATATTTTTATAAGAAAAATTTGTATTTGTATTTGTATTTTAATTTTATTCTATGTTTTCTTTTTATTAGTATGTTAATATTTGTATTCTTAATTTTTTGTTAATATATTTATTTGTTAATACTTTTATTCTTCAATTATTTGTTAATACTTTTATTCTTATTTTTTTTGTTTTATGGTAGCATCATTATTCTTGAAAGTAAGATGTTTGATTTGTCTCTTAATTAGAATGATGGTAGCATCATTATTCAAGGTAATTTTTAAAAAAAATACAAGAATTAATTGTGCCTCATTTTTCAATCTTTAATGGAGTGCATGTGTTCCCTGGAGTCACAGCTTACACCATAGCACATCATACTATTTGTTGGATAGACTAGTTTTTTTTTTTTTTTTTTTGTCTTCACTTAAGTGGATGAAAATTTGTTTTAAATATAATAATCCGTAAACCGAACCGAACCAATCCGTAAACCGCTGGTTTAAATAATTTTCAATCCGAACCAAACCGTTATTTAATGGTTTGGTTTGAGAGGTAAAAAATCTGAACCGTAAAATATGGTTTGGTTCGGTTTTTTGCAAAAACCGAACCAAACCGAACCGCGCCCACCCCTAATAAATACCCATAGTTATCAAGAATTGCCAAAAATGGCAAAACCAACTCAAATCCCTCACAAGCCCCCCAACGTCCAAAATGCATATCTGGGTTGCTGGTCGCGCCGGCGGCCTGCCGGCCACCTTCTGTCTGCGCAACTAGCCGGAGGGGTGCACGGGCCACCCCTCCACCTTATGGTGGCCGGCGGTAGCCCTAGATCGCCGGAAATTGGCGGAAAGAATGAAGAAAACACGCGAGTTATGGGTATCCCGATCTCGGCTCGTCGCTGTGTTTCACGATCCGAGTCACCCACCAAATCGAAGCTCTCGGAGAGTACTACAAGTTGGCGGTGACCGAATTTCCATTCCGTGCATGGTTGAACGCGAAACGAGGAAGGAAAATCTGGATGAATAGTGACCTACGGTGAACAGTAACTCAGATCGGAATTTTATCGATTCCAGCGCGATCGTGGGATCTTTTAGAGTCCGTAATTGGCCTCGAAATCTCGGTAAGACCTCTCGGTAAAGATCCACAAATTTCAAGTTTGTAGTTAAATGTTCGGATGTATCTAGTAGCTTTTTAGCGTAGCGTATTGATATAAATTGAATTGATTGAGTATTAGTATATTGAATTGTGTATTTGGTAGAATCCGAGTGAAAACAGAACAGGTTTGATCGATCCGATAGAATATGTTAGTTTACGATAAAAAGGATTTTTGGATATAATGATTTGTTTTGATTTTAATGTTAGTTATGAGTTATTTATGATATTACGAACATGTTTGGATAATCCGGGAAGGTTCAGAGGCTCTGAGACCTTTCCGTAACGTTTGCGAAAACTTTTCGGAAGAATTTTCAAAAATACGTAAACTGATGATTTAAGTTATTTAGTGGCATGAATTAGTTTGTAATGGTATTTTTTTAGTAATAGACTTGAAATCGTTGAAATCGGACTTTATTTGGTTGTCCCGGAAAGATCTGAAATTTTATCGCAGTTAAGTTAAGAATCTTGTAAAGTTACGATTCTAATGATGTTTTGCCATTTGTTTTGACAGATGTGAGTAGGACCTGGAGTACTCACGAAGCCAGGTAAGTAACTTGTGCGATGAGTGCTTGGACATCGATTTATGATTAAATACATACATATAGAGATGATGTAAGTGTTTAGGTTAAGACGAGAATAGATAAGAGGTAGTATCGAGAAATAAGTTTGTTACTATGTATGGTTAGGTAGTCGACCATCACAGGTATGGATTTTCATTATTGCTATGATATGATTGAGCAGTTTGATTATGATGATGTATGTATGTAATGTATGTATTGATGTGTCTTGAAGTGGAATGTTCAAGGATAATTCTATGTTATGTATTTTGAAAAGATTGATGAGTTTAATAGCTACATGTATGTATTGATGCATGTAACTATATAGACTTGTAATGATATATATATATATATGTAAGGGTATGAACCTGTATCGATATAAACGCATGTGTATAAATGATTATGGAAATGTATCAGTATATGAATATGTATTTGTATATACATATGATGTTAATACATGAAGATTAGTAAAGGCTATGGTACGTGAAATCGAAGTAATACATATTTGTATGTTTGGAACATGTGTATGTATATGAGTGTTTGAATGATGTTTTAGAGTGTTTGTTATGATTGTGCTCATATATGAAAAGTTATGCGATGAGTTTGGTGTGCCGTGACATGTATGCATGAATGTAGCTTTATTTAGTTGATGATTTTGTGGTATAGTAGTCGAGCTGGTTTGGAATCCGTTCGGACGGAATTCATCTCACACCTATTCTAAAATAGGTAATGAGTCCCGTACGAGCATTGTATGTACAAGCCAGCCATATGTATGTATTGTTTGGTTATGTTTATGTATGTTTGGTTATGTTTTCTTTAAGGTATTGGCTATTATGTGTGTTTCGTGGTTGGTTGTACGATGATTGTGTGTGTGACTGTGTGTATGTATGTGTATGATAGAACTCATAGATTATAAGGATGGTGAATGCTTATGTGAAATGAATGAATGAATGAATTTGAAAAATAATTTGAATATCGGATGTTTTAAATTGTGTTTGATAAGTTATATTGGTACGAATGTATGTGTAAGAATTCTGAAAGTATGTTTGCATGAATATAAGAGAGGTGTGTCACGGTATGTGTAAATACATATGATCGTGAATGTTAAGTCATTAAGGAAGTTTGTATTGAATTGAAAGAGGTTATTTCAAAATGAAGAAAGTTTAGTTAACTTGTCAATTTGATGATATTTCAAATATGGGTATTTGTGATAAAATATAAGTGTATGACTTCGTATTTCACGTGATTGAAGATGGAATTAATATTAAACGATATAATCTATCGTATTCGAGTTTTCTTTTGTATGCTTTGAATGTTTGTTAAAAGATTGACATGAATAAAACATAAATGATAACAAAAGTTGATAACCCTTGAACTCGTCGTAACTTAGTAGATTTGAAAAACTTCCTATGTGATTGACTTGTGTGTTTTGTTTGATTGTAGTTTTAGTATGGTTACTTACTGAGTTTTTATAAATCACACCGAACCAGATTGCTAGTTTTGCGGGTTGGCTATCTGATGAGTCAACCATTTCAACTTTGGAAGGCATGCTCGGGGCGCGGATCACCCAAGCAGCAGTCACCATCGCAAGTGTCATAGGAGAAGTTTAGTAGTTTAAGAAGTTTAAAAATATTTTGTTATTGCTTAATTGTCATGCTGAGCACGCTGTCTGTATATATATACATATTAGAAAATGTTTTGATTGCTTATGATGATTGTGGGCACTGAGCCCTTGAGTGTTGATAGATGATATGGGCACAGAGCTCTTAGGCGTGATTTTGATGTGTTAGTGTGGATCTGAAGTCCATTTCGATTTATGATGTTCATTTTAGATTTGTTTGGTACTGGAGTGAGATCCAGGTTATCCATTTTTTAGAATACATCATGCCGGATTTTTGGTAAATTCAGAGGCTTTTGGAGATGGGTTAATCTTGTCTCATTCCGGTAGCATCCTGCCTCTAGCGGGGTGTTACAGTTGTGGAATCAAAGTAAAGGTTTAAGTGTCGGTGACTGCTGCTACAGGATATCCGATCGTCTGAGTATGTTTTCTGTTACGTATAGAGCATATAAGTCATATGATTGTTATTTGATTTTGATTGATATTGATGATTCAGATTATCTATACACGTTTGTATGATATTAATATATGTATGTGTATAAGTATATTATGTTACAATTATGTTGTTCATATAGGTATATGTATAGGTAAGTAATGTGAATTTGAGGTTTTTTCAGGTATGGGAGATTCTATGATGTTGATAGTCTGAATTGTGAACTGATATTTTGAACCATGTTTTTAAAACTTGGTATTTGATTTCTTACATAAAATGGTTTTGAAAAGAAGAAAGAAATAAAGTTTTCAGATGTTTTGATTTTGATTATAAAGGATAAATAAAATATTTCCGCCTAGATGCTTGATTAACGTTTTCATGTTTTTAGATTTATCGATAAGTTTCCGTCTTAGTGCTCGAATATGATTTTGATGTTTTTAAACTGTAAAACTTATTTCCGCCGAGACGCTCGAAAGTCTGTTTCCGCCACGGTGCTTGATGATTTCATGTTTTTGACCCTCCGTGGTGCTCAAATATGTTTCATTCCAGATTGGCCCCCGGGGCGCTCGTTATGTGGTCCAGACCATCGGAAAATGGCTGGCCCACTACCCTATCAACATGGTCCGTACACTGTCCGGTCTATGCGCGTGACTGAGCAATGGACGATCGGTATGTATTTTGAAAACTTTACATCGAAGATTTATTTTTGATTTACACATATTTATGTTTTATGGGGGGAAATGATTTCAAAAGAATTACATTTTGATTTGATGCATTTCGGCATTATTTTTGATATTATATGATATGATATGATATGTTTTCGTCACGGTGCTTGATGATTTTATGTTTTTGACCCTCTGTGATGCTCGTATAGAGGTTTGCCCAACTGCAGTGGGCCTGTTGGACAATTATGACCCATAGCATTACTATTTGTACATAACATGGTGTTGTTGTACAAATTAACTATGTGACAAAGGAAATTGCTTTTTTATCATTAGTAATTAGATTATCGGGATATATAAATGATAAAAGTCCTTATGATTAGTTCCGGATTGGGATGATATGAGACAGTATCAATCCATGAAGGTTTAATCATTAAATATTCCTAGCCATAGTATTATCGAGACTGGACATCGATAATGTGGGATAGGCTAGTATTACACTTGTGCTTGTTATGGGAAGTTCGCATATATTTAAGTATTGGATACTTATGCAAGTGTGATAGGAGGTTGTGTTTACCGATGGTACGGGAACAGCTTCGCTCTGAATAGACCCCTCGGAATCCCATTGGTAATATGACTATATGTCTATGGGAATTCGAATCAGGGTAGGTGTATTTGGTCTTAACCTGATACTTGCATCGCTAATACTTGCGACAATCATTATACTTTGGTTTTGGTCGTCCATGGCTTTAACAGGTTCTGTGTACGCCTCTTCTAGGTATACTGAGAATCGTAGTGTATTGGATGTGATGTCAAGATGGAAGTATCACTTCAATCATATGGAGATGATGATCACGTAGGATACAGAACTAGTACTCTTATGTACTACAGTCATCGGGATAATATGACTAGGTCATGATTATCCGATTATAGAGACTAGTTACCAGAGATTTGATATATGCTTCGTACAGGGCAGACACAATTCCAGCCTCAGGCCTAGCATGTGACATTCGATACTGGATCGTAATACGCAATACTACGTATACTACGCCTGACATAGGTTAGCTGGGTATTACGTACGTGGCCGAGACTACCAAAGATTTGATCTTATAGTCTCTACCTATAAGCTGTGGCAGGTTCATTATGAACCAAGGGTAAACTTTTGGAGAGTTGATGGCTATGTTCAAGGAGGCAGAGCTAGAGCTTCTAAAAGGGGCAAAAGCAAAATCATCACAGTCTTTTGGGAAGACAAAGATATATCCCAAGATGTCTGCCTAAACTGTGGCAAACGAGGTCACTGGATGCGTGAATACCATATGGACAAGGCAGACATGAAGGAATTGAAGGCGGGGCAAGGCTCCGGCTTCAAGTATGTTTTTCATAAACATGTTCACTGCTAGTTTCAAAATTGGATTTTTTTATACTAGATGTGGTACATAAATATGTACTGATGTGCAGAATCTGCTGATTAGCAGAAGACTGACTTCAGTTGAGATCTACCTGCGAGTCGAAAACGTGACGTAAGTCGCTGTTTTAACCATAGAAACCTAATTTTAGGAACTATCCTTTGGGCATGTACTTAAATTAGGAAATTGTTATAATATACCTAGTTTGACTAGAAACATTATCTCTATATCTAGTTTAACTCGCTGCAGGTATACCTTTATATTTTAGAACACTAAGTGTTTTATTTATAAAGATGATATTGAGATAAACACATTAGATGTGAATAACAATATTTATATATAAATGAATCTCAAACATATAACATGAAAAACAAATAGCTCAAACTGAATTAATCAGATGATACTTATTTGTGGCATTGCTGTCTGGGACACATTAACAAGACTCGTATATCCACATTTTCGAAGAGTGGGTACTAGAATGGATTTGATTCTAATTCAAATGATGTCTACGAATCTAGTTTATTAGGCAAAGTGCCTAAAATACCTTTTACTTGGTAAAAGTGCAAATGCCACCGATCTGTTAGCCCTCGTTTATAGTGACGTAAGTGGGCCCATATCTAGCTAGGCTAGAGGTGGATATGAATACTTCATAACCTTTACGGATGTGGCATCGCGTTATGGTTCTGTGTTTCTTTTGAAACATAAATCGGAAACTTTTGATAAATTCAAAGAGTTTTGACACGAAGTATAAAAACATATCGGCAAAAGTATTAAAACATCACGATTAGACTGTGATGGAGATACTTAAGCAATAAGTTTCTCAATTACTTGAAAGAGTATAGTATTCTTTCAATATGGACTCTTCCCGGAACACCTCAATTTGACGGTGTGTCCGAACAGAGAAACCAAACTTTGTTGGACATGGTTAGGTTAATGATGAGTCGCTCTGAGCTACAATTTTCCTTCTAGGGATACGCATTAAATAGTGCAATACTTATTTTGAATAAGATTCCAAGGAAATCTGTTAGATAGACTTCATATTAGATATGAGCAGGAAAGAAATCGGGTTTTCTCATTCCTGAAGATTTGGGAATGTTGGGCATATGTTTCGATGATACCAAACTAAAACCCAAATCAGATACGTGCCTAATTTGTGGGTTATCCTAGGGAAACCAAAGTATAGTACTTATACAACTCACAAAAGAACAATGTAATTATTGCTCTCCATACGGTTTTTCTAAGAGGAATACCTATATGCAGTGGTAAGTGGGAGGAAAGTAATACTCGATGAAAATCGTAGTAATACTGTTCCAGACACCAAGTCCTCATGGAACACAAACAGTTCATCAGGGATGAAACTGTACCATAATCTTTGAATACACAAGAATCGCGTAAGTCGGAGAGAGTCAGAAAACAACCTAAGAGGTATGGGTTTCTAATCTCACCTTATGTAGATGCCAATCTTATTGAGGAAGACAAATTGACTACGTATGAGGAAGTGATACAAGGTATCGACTCGTTTTATGGCAAAGTGCCATGATGTCCGAAATGGATTCCATGTATACCAACTAAGTTTGGACACTGGTTGTTGTACCGGAAGGCATTGTGCCTATTGGTACTAAATGAGTCTTCAAGGAAGACAAACATGGATGGCAACATACAAACGTACAAAATTAGGCTTGTAGCGAAAGGGTATCATCATCAATATAGTGTCGACTACGACGAAACTTTTTACTCGTTGCCATGATTAAATCCATTTGGATAATGCTTGCTAATGCTGCATGTTTCATTTATGAAATATGGTAGCTGAATGTCAAAATCGCTTTCCTTAAACGAAAACCTTTTGGATGATGTTTACAACATCCTGACGGTTTTGTCGTACCAAAACATGCAAACAAGGTTTGCAAGTTGATTCAATCAGTTTATGGATTGAAGCAAGCATTGCGTTCTTGGAACTAATGTTTTGATAAGATCATAATGGTATATGATTTAATTCAAAATGAATATAATACTTGTGTAAATAAGAAGGATAGTGAGAGCGCACTTACAATGATTGTCCTATACAATGATGACATATCATTTCTTGGAAATGACATTCCCATAATACAATCGGTTAAAGCTTGGCTTTCATGAAAATTCTTCATAGAATACTTGGGAGAGGCAACCTTTATATTAGGAATAAAGATCTACTGGGATAGATCTAAAAATTGTTGGCACTCTCCGAGAACTCGTACATTGAAATATATGTACGCGACCTGATGTCTCATATGCTTTGAGCATATGGAGTCACAATCAGGGCGATCCATATGATAGTCATTGGATTGATGTTAAGAAGATCCTTGAGTATCTTAGACGAACTAAGGATGCGTTCTTAATTTATGGAGAAAGAGAACTTGAAGTGACTGGGTTCACCGCTGTAAGTTTCCAAACAGACAAAAACGACTATAAGTCGTAATAATGGAACTATATAGTTTGAATAACGGAACAATGAGCTGAAAATCTTCCAAACAAGATAGTGTTGCCGAATAAACAACAAAAGCTTAATATTGTTGCAGCTGAGGCAGCAAAAGAAGTAATTTTGGATCTGTAAAATTCCTAATTAGATTAGGAGTAGTTCTGTTAGCAGCTGAGCTAGGCTACAGCACAAGCTAAAGAATTAATGGTCTCATCAACGATCCAAGTATATACTTCAACTATTTCATCTGATTCTTCGAATCATACATCATGGCGAGGTGGTGATCGAATAAATCACATCAGATGATAACATTGGAAATCCGCTGACGAAAGCTGTTTCTCAGCAGAATTTTGAGCGACCCGCACATAGTTCAGGTGTAGGACAGTTGAGTGATTGGCTATAGGCCAAGTGGGAGATTGTTGGACAATTATGACCCATAACATCACTATTTGTACATAACATGGTGTTGTTGTACAAATTAACTATGTGACAAAGGAAATTGCTCTTTTATCATTAGTAATTAGATTACCGGGATATATAAATGATAAAAGTCCTTATGATTAGTTCCGGATTGAGATGATATGAGACAGTATCAATCCACGAAGGTTTAATCATTAAATATCCATAGTCATAGTATTATCGAGACTGGACATCGATAATGCGGAATAGGCTAGTATTACACTTGTGCGTGTTATGGGAGCATAACTGCATAGTTCTCATATACTTAAGTATTGGATACTTATTGAAGAGTGATAGGAGGTTGTGTTTACCGATGGTACGGGAACAGCTTCGCTCTGGATAGACCCCTCGAAATCACATTGGTAGTATGATTATGTGTCTATGGGAATCCGAATCAGGTTAGGTGTATTTGGTCTTAACTTGAGACTTGCATCGCTAATACTTGCGACAATCAGTATACTTTGGTTTTGGTCGTCCAGGGCTTTAACAGGTTCTTTGTACGCCTCTTCTGGGTATAATGAGAATCGTAGTGTATTGGATGTGATGTCAAGATGGAAGTACCACTTCAATCATATGGAGATGATGATCATGTAGGATACGAAACTAGTACTTTTATGTACTGCAGTCATCGGGATAATATGACAAGGTCATGATTATCCGATTATAGAGACTAGTTACCAGAGATCCGATATATGCTTCGTACGGGGCAGACACAATTCCAGCCTCAGGCCTAGCATGTGGCATTCGATACTGGATCGTAATACGCAATACTACGTATATTACGCCTGACATAGATTATATATTCCTTAAAATAATATTTCTGGAGAATTGGGTAGGCACGGTGTTTTACTATAAGCCAACTATGTCTCATAAATCGGTAAAAATATGGTAGAGGTACGCACGTATTCAGATAGTCCGATATAATCGAATTTACTACCAACATATCCAGAGATCTCATGGGTCACTTCCCGAAGATTCACTGATGATGTATGACTCGAACATAATTAATCTGGGATTAATTAGAAGAGAGAGAAAATTAATATGGGATTAATTACGGTGAAATTTATCTGGGATAAATTCAATTAATAGAGAATTCGGAATTAATCGATTAAATAATATATTCGATATATTAAATGAAATTAGATTTCATGATGGAATTAAAATTGGATTTTAATTCGGGCGAACGAATTAATTTAGAATTAATTCGCAAGCGACTTTAATAGTAATTTTGCTAGGCATAATTATTTAATTAAATTTGATTTAATTAAGTCACAACGGAAAATTCGTTAATTTGGAATTAACGAACCTGAGTCTGGAATGTGTTTGTGGGCCCACTCGGATTTTGAATCAAGTGGGGCCTACACAAGTCACATCACATAGTCTATCTCATCACTTTTTTGGTTGATGGAAGTGGTTGGGTTGTTGGTGACTTGTTTAACACACTAGTGTGAAAGGTGATTGACCTTTACCTAAATTTGATTTTTGGTATATGTCTTTGATTTTTTGAAAATCATTACACACTTTTACAACTCATTCTCTCTTTCTATTTTGCCTTGGGCGTGAATCTCCTTCATTTTTCTCTCTATTTTCCGTGAGCAACAATGACCATAGGAAGAATTTTTGTTGCAACTTTCTTCCTTATCTAGCACTTAAAGAGACATTCAAAGGTGTTAGGGACACTAACCCTTGAGTTTGGAATTCAAGAACAAGCTTGGAAGCTCAACATATCATTCAAATAGGAGCTTGGAGCAAAACTACACAAAAGGTTGGAAATTTTTGTTATCTCCTACATCCACTCAACCGAGCATTGTAAGTATTTTCTGCTACTTTACTTTGCGTATTCACATGATTTTATGCTTAATTGATCCTAGACTGTTCTTAGAGAACCCAACAGGGCCGACTGGACCCTTTTTCGAAAAATGATCATTTCGTTCATTGTCCGATCTATGCGCGTGATTCAGGCATTGGGCGCTCGTTTATGTTTCATCCAGTGAGATATGTTGGATGCTCGATATGGTTTTACGATAATGGATTTTGAAACTGATTTTGTTTACAGTAAAAGAGTTTTTCAAATGTATTTTCGAAATGGTTTTTGAAAGAGATCGTTTTACATTTTCTATTTTGAATAATGACAGAGGTTGACAGATTTCAGACTATCAACATCATAAGAGCACGTAGGATTATTTGTCACTTCTGGCCGTGACAATGGATTTATTTGTTGATATAAAAGATTATGTTCGTTACAAGAGTACATACGTAAGTTTATGGTTTGTCAAAGATCTTTTGGGTATTGTGATGGTTATATGTGTTATGTTGTCATCCATACGATTATATATGTGCGATTGGATATGTACATATGTAGACTTTTATATTGAGGACGTTTATATATATATGATATAGAATGACATGATGTGAAACGAATGAGTTCCATTTTGTATTGTGGATGAAATAGATAGTATGAAATTCGTACTAAGTTTCTGTTTTGATATTGTATTGCGTGTAAAGGACATGTGTTATGTTCCTCGTTTCGTATGATGTATTCGATTGACTGTTCAGAATCCGTGTTCGACTTTCTTTTCTGTTGATGGATGAGCTTGAAACGGTTCGAGCATGTTCTTATGAATGAATGTGAATTGAAATGACAAGTTTGGCTTCATTTAAGCATGAAATGTTTGATTTGATGTGTTTTGCTTCGAAATAGCATGACTCGTATTGATGTATAGAATTCGTGACTTTTGAAAAGGTGTAAGTGAGGCGACTTCCGAATACGAACAAGATGGTAATGTACGTATGATTGGTTCTGAATGATCAGAAATAAGAATGAAGAAATTTCGAGGACGAAATTTTTAAAAGGATGGGAGGATGTAATATCCCGAGTTTTTCGAAACATTGTGGGAATGTTTCCAAATTAAAGAAAAGGATTTGGAACGGTATGATAATTGAAAATTGGAGTTTATGTGTTAAGAAATAGTTTGGAATATTTTAAAGTGAAGAATTTTCGGGGTTAGAAAATGCGTGGTTTCGAGAACCGGTTAAGCGATTTCTGATTTTATCGTTATACGCATAAAAGTATCTTATCTCGACTATAATGATAGCAAACAAATTCTAATTGAGCTGATTATTGAACCATTGGACTCGGTGTTCCGAGACGAACAACTTTCGTGTTGAATACTTTTTGAAATTTGTATCAGACGGGCTTCAAAAATGCGAAGTTTCTTGAAAGTTCCATGACAGGGGCCTGAATGTAATTTTCGGGGGCCAGAATATAAATTTCAGAAACTTCACTATAAATACCCATAGTTATCAAGAATTTCCAAAAATGGCAAAACCAACTCAAATCCCTCACCACCCCCAACGTCCAAAACGCATATCTGGGTTGCTAGTCGCGTCGGCGGCCTTCCGGCCATCGCTAGCCGATGCGACTGGCCAGAGAGGTGCATCGGCCACCCCTCCACCTTTTGGTGGTCGGCGGCAGCCCTGGATCGCTGGAAAATGGCGAAAAGTGTGAAGGAAATGCGTGAGTTATGGGTATCCCGATCCCGGCTTGTCGATTCGTTTCACAGCCCGAGTCACCCACCAAATCGAAGCTCTCAGAGAGTACAACAAGTTGGCGGTGATAGAATTTCCATTACGTGCACGATTGCACATGAAACGAAGAAGAAAGATCTAGATGAATAGTGAGCTATGGTGAACAGTAACTCGGATCAGAATTTCATCGATTCTAGCGCGATCGTGGGATCGTTTAGAGTCCATAATTGGCCTCAAAATGTCGGTAAGACCTCTCAATAAAGATCCGCAAATTTCAAGTTTGTTGTTAAAAGTTCGGATGTATTTTGTAGCTTCTTAGCGTATGGTATTGATATAACTTAAATGATTGAGTATTAGTATATTGAATTTGTGTATTTGGTAGAATCCGAGTGAAAACGGAACGAGTTTGATTGATTCGATAGAATATGTTAGTTTTCGGAAAAAGTGGGTTTTTGAATATAATGATTTATTTTAATTTTAATTTTAGTTATGAGTTATTTAGGATATTACAAACATGTTTGGATAATCCGGGAATGTTTGGAGGGTTCGAGACTTTTCCGTAGCGTTTGCGGAAACTTTTCAGAAGAATTTTCAAAGGCGCATAAACCGAGGGTTCAAGTTAACTAGTGGAATGAATTGGTTTGTAATGGTATTTTTTTGAGTAATAGACTTGAAATCATTGAAATCAGACTTTATTTGGTTGTCCCGGAAAGATCCAGAAATTTATCACAGTTAAGTTAAGAATCTTGTAAAATTACGATTCTGACGGCGTTTCACCATTTATTTTGAGAGATGTGACTAGGACCTGGAGTACTCGTAAAGTCAGGTAAGTAACCCATACGATGAGTGCTTGAATGTTGATTTATGATTAAATATATACATATAGAGATGATGGAAGTGTTTAGGTTAAGACGAGAATAGATAAGAGGTAGTATCGAGAAAGAAGTTCGTGACTATGTATAGTTAGGTAGTCGACCATCACATGTATGAATTTTCGTTATTGCTATGATATGAAGTGAGTAGTTTGATAAAGATGATGTATGTTTGTATATATGTATGTAATGTATGTATTGATGTGTCTTGAAGTGGAATGTTCAAGGATAATGCTATGATATGTATTTTGAAAAGATTGATGAGTTTAAAAGCTACATATATCTATTGATGCATGTAACTACATGGACTCGTAATGATATATATATATATATGTAAGGGTATGAACCTGTATCGATATAAACGCATGTGTATAAATGATTATGGAAAGGTATAAGTATATGAATATGTATTCGTATATGCATATGATGTTAAGACATGAAGATTTGTAAAGGTCATGGTACGTGAAATCAAAATAATACGTATTTTCATATTTGGAACATGTGTATGTATATGAGTGTTTGAATGATGTTTTAGAGTGTTTGTTATGCATGTGCTCATGTATGAAAAGTAATGCGATGAGTTTGGTGTGTCGTGAAATGTATGCATTAATATAGGTTTAATTGGTTGATGATTTTGTGGTCTAGTAGTCGAGCTGGTTAGGAATCCGTTCGGACGGAAGTTATCTCATACCTATTCTAAAATAGGTAATGAGTCATGTACGCACATTATATGTACAAACCAGCGATATGTACGTATTGTTTGGTTATGTTTTCTTTGAGGTATTAACTATTATCTGTGTTTCGTGGTTGGTTGTAAGATGATTGTGTGTGTGACTGTGTGTATGTACGTGTATGATAGAACTCATAGACTATAAGGATGGTGAATGCTTATGTGAAATGAATGAATGAATGAATTTGAAAACTATTGTGAATATCAGATGTTTTAAAGTGTGTTTGATAAGTTGTATTGGTACAAATGTATATGTAAGAATTCTAAAAGTGTGTTTGCATGAATCTAAGAGAGGTGTGTCACGATATGTATAAATGCATATGATCATTAATGTTAAGTCTTTGAGGAATTTTATATTGAATTGAAAGAGGATATTTCAAAATAAAGAAAGTTTGGTTAACTTGTCGATTTGATGATATTTTAAATATGGATATTTGTGATAAAAAATATAGGTGTATGACTCTGTGTTTCACGTGATTGAAGTGGAATTGATGTTAAACGATATACTCTATGGTATTCAAGTTTTCCTTTGTATGCTTTGAATGTTTGTTAAGAGATTGACATGAATAAAGCATAAATGATAACAAAAGTTGATAACCTTGAACTCGTCGTAACTTAGTAGATTTGAAAAACATCTAATGTGATTGACTTGTGTGTTCTGTTTGATTGTAGTGTTAGCATGGTTACTTACTGATTTTTTATAAATCACACAGAACCAGATTGCTAGTTTTTCGGGTTGGTTATCTGATGAGTCAACCATTTCAAATTTGGAAGGCATGCTTGAGGCGCGGATCACCTAAGCAGCAGTCACCCTTGCAAGTGTCCTGGGAGAAGTTTAGAAGTTTAAGAAGTTTAAAAATATTTTGTTATTGCTTAATTGTCTTGCTGAGCAAGCTGTCTGTATATATATACATATTAGAAAATGTTTTGATTGCTTACGATGATTGTGGGCACTGAGCCATTGAGTGTTGATAGATGATATAGGCACGGATCCCATAGGCGTGATTTTGATGTGTTGGTGTGGACCTGGGGTCCATTTCGATTTATGATGTTCATTTTAGGTTTGTTTGGTGCTGGAGTGAGATCCAGGTTATCCATTTTTTAGAATACATCATACCGGATTCTCAGTAAATTCAGAGGCTTATGGTGATGGGTTAATCCTGTCTCCTGCCGGTAGCATCTTGCCTCTGGTGGGGTGTTACAATTACTTAGTCGGAAAGATATGTGGCCATGAAATAGTGATTAAGTGGAAGAGAATTGACTAGGTGATAAAGTCGTGGAAACGCCAGTTTCTTCTATATTTTGGACCTTAGTTCCATGGAACAGTATTCTATTGCTTAAATATAGAAGAATTTAAATCTTAGATAAAAACACTATTTATGGATAGCATGATATAAAAGCCAGAATATGGTTTTTATGGGTGGGTAAAGAAAGCAAGTGCCAATTACAAAAACCGACATTTTATTTGGTACCCTTTCTCTTTGTGGTATTTCACCTCTCGCTTGTTTTGAGTCCAAAGATGAAATTTTTAAATACCTAATCGTTTTTTTTCTAGAAATTGGTTATTAAATGTCTTTTATTGTAATGGAAGACAATTAATATGTTACGAAATGAACTAATTAATGATTGTGAATAAATAAAAAATAGTGTAATATATGTTCCTTTTATTTCTCCAAGTAAAACTCTTTGCGTCACAATTATTCCTTTTATTTCTCTAAGAAAAACTCTTTGCGTCGCAATTATTGACGAAAATGTGTTATTAATCAATTTAGACATTCATTATACAATCAATTTGTCACTATCATGCAATCAAAATACCAAAAACATAGAAACTTAGAAAAACCTAAATTGTTTTTGAAGAAGATGGAAACTTAAGACCAAGTCGAGATGCATCTGTCCTTAACTTATTAACCCCGCCTCGGTTCTCTACGAATTCTTTGTGTCTAACGTTCTCCGAGGATTACTTGGTTGATTCTTATAGAAGGGGTACTCCTTTCTCCAATAACTGAATAAGGATAAAAATGGTCGAAACTCTTTTAGTTATGAAAAACTGTGGACTTTCTTATATGTGTAAGACTTGTATGAGATTTTATAAAGAAAATTCATGGAAAAGAAATGAGAATCCAAGGCCATATTTATAGATATTGAGGGTTACCTTTGAAAAGGTACCCTTCTGTAAATAAAGGCGATTCCTCAAGGGTTATAACCCTCGATAGGATCCTTTCACCCTAAGAGTTACATTCTTTCTCCTTAAAGAACTTATATTTTCCTTTAAACCCAAAAGTTTAATCTTTTCACTTTGGATTATATCCTTTCATTTCCTATATATATATATATATATTTATACACCATATTTAGAAAAAGTTTCCTACAATCGCCCATAATTTTCTAAATATAAATGCAGCTACTGAAGGGAGTTTCCGTGAAATAAAACTACATCAGAATAGGTAGCTTTCACCTTAAACATTTCCTAGTAAATGACAATCGGATTTACTTGTCAAACTAGTGACCCATAGTCTTGAATTGCTCTATCGTTGGTGTAAACCAAGACAGTAGCCATCACACAACTTAACTTCAATCATTTTTCGTTCTATGGTGCTGTTCAATTCAGCCATGAACATCGGTCCAGGCTTCATCAAGTAATTTGGGGAATCCAACATTTAAAACTCTCATGGAAGCGGCCTCACTTCTTACTTGAAATATGTGACCTACTATGAAAGGTAATATACTTTTACCCACATTATGACTCTTCTCCTAATATAGTGATCATTTAAAGTCTTCGTTTATCCTAACCTTGACAGACAATACCCTTCGTCATTATAGGAATGGGAAAAAGTCTACAGTGCCTATTTTAAATTGCACAAAGTTTCTTCTGTCTCATTTGAACCTAGATCTTGGGATCTCCAGTCAGATGGGTTGGGTTTCCACATTGACAATTCTTAATTTATAGGCTTCAAGCCCATTCCCCTTGATGACTTCTCGACTTGCTCTATAGGTAAGCCTTTAGTAAGTGGATCCGCTAGGTTTTCCTTTAACTTGACATAATCTATTGAAATTATGCCGCTTGAGAGCAGTTGCCTTATAGTATTGTGAGTTCGACATATATATCGAGACTTACCATTATATATTGTATTTTGGGCACTCCCAATAGCCGATTGACTATCACAATGTATGCTTATAGTTGGCACTGGTTTTGGAAAATTTGGAAAATCCTCTAGGAAATTTCGAAGCCATTCTGATTCTTTCGTTGCTTTGTCTAATGCTATGAACTCGGATTTCATAGTAGACTAGGCAATACACGTTTGTATCAAGGATTTTCATGACACGGCTGCACCACTAGGTGTGAAAATAAATCCACCCATGGATTTGGAATCCACTATATCAAATATCCAGTTAGCATCGCTATATCCCTCTAGAATAACATGATATATTGTATAATGCAGACCATATTTTGAAGTTTCTCTCAGAGACCTCAAAACTCTTACTATGACTTTCCAGTGGTTATGTCATGGATTACTCATATATCTGCTAAGCCGGTTTACAGCTTGAGTGATATATGATTGTGTGAAATTTGTAGGATACATCAGACTTCTGATGATTCTCGAATACTCTAATTGCTATATATTTGAGCCAGTATTCTTTGATAAATGAAGAGTTAGGTCCATAGAAGTTCCAGCCATGTTTAGATCTTCTCTTATTATATTTCTCAAGTATCTTCTCAATATAATAAGCCTGTGATAATATGTAACTCTTTGATGTTTTGGAAATCTTAATTCATATGATCACATCAAGTACTCTTAAATCTTTCATATCAAATTTGTTGGTCAATATTGCCTTGGTAGACTGAATCATCTCATAATTATTAGGGTTGGTGCTCGGAGTGCCAATCCGGATCGTATTTATGTCCGATTCATGAATACAGGCAATACATTTTTCCATAATATTACTTATTTATGGTTGCACCTCTTGCCTTTTATTATATATATTTGATCTAATTCATTAGATTGAAACTAAATCATATTTAATGATATATATATTAGACAAAGACCCGATAATATATAATATAGTGCGCAATTACAACATAGCTTATAATTGACATTGGGAAGTGTCACTACTAGATATATATTATCAAATAAAGTTCCTGGTCAAGATTTACTGACACGAGTCGGTTAGTAAAATCCACTAAGACCATTACATGTTGTATATCGGACTTGGTCCGATGGTTTATCCCAATGAACCATGAGTCTCGGGAGACTCGTATAGACGTGTAGGTGTTTATTTGATAAACACTGAACGACTCTCCGAAGATTACCTAATATATGGTACACCAACGTCATTAGGAATCTTCTCGGGTTGACTAACATAATGATTCTTTGACTTGAGATACCATTGTGGATATATGAGTTATCCTCCACACTTAGATGGCAGTCACGTCACTGATCTATTAAGATCAGACCTTCGCATGTTCGTTGGGTGTGGACTCATGCTCATGATATCCTGTGTGTATCAAGATATGATCCGTCGGTCATATATACATGGCATAGGTATTCATTATATGATTAGCAATATGTTAAAACCATGGTCGTGGTATACTTCGGAAGTAAGTTCCGAGTGTTATTTAGAATATTGCTAATAGATAAGTCGACATGATTATACCTATAGAGATTTGATGTTTATATGTATATGTCTTGGATAATCCGGATACCTGTGATGGAGGGATTATATGTATGCAATTACCTTGACCTGTATGATTCAGCGAGTTTATCCGTGGTCGTCATAATTTACGGGTGGGTAAATTATGGATACGGAATTTGATTTCATGATGGATATGCCTGAATCTAGAGAGTCTTACTAATGAAACATACTCGTAGAGCACTAGGGAAACTGTTATGACTAATGGAGATTTATAAATCGTTTAACCGTTAAATGAAAAATACATGCAAAGGGACCTAATGGTCATTTCCTAACTAATGTGTATTTGTATTTAATATTTGATATTATTAAATACACATTAATTAATTGTCAAATTATGATATTTGACATATATCATTAATATATGTATTTGAGATATTTAATGTAAATATAATACATATATTTAAGTTATTTGTATTTAATTATTTAAATGTTAAATGATTAAAGTAATTATTTTATAAATATCTTTTAGCATGATTAAGGTTAGGAAATGGCATATTTTGGTTAGTTCACTTGTTGATTTACTTTTGGTAATAGTTACCAAATGGAACAAGTAACTTAGTAATTGAAATTGAAATGAATTGAAATTAAAATCATGTATTTGATTCCTACTCATTCACGCCCATTTAAGGAAAATATATAAGATTTTTTTTGTTTTATTTTCTTTAATGGATACAAGTTACCAAATAAAATTACAAGTAAAGTTTGAGAGAAAAAGCTTGAAGAACAAAGGAAAAAGCTTATGGAAAAATTGATTTTGTAAGTATTTTCCAACTTTCTTCAACTAGGAAAAAGTTTTCATGTTTCTAAGCTTCAACATGCGTTGCTTAGAATTTTCTCTACTCTTTAATATGTAATTAAATTGGTTTGAGACTTGTTGGAAAGATGTTTGCATGTTTATTAACAAAGTATGCTTATAATTGATTATTAAGCATTCTTTTGATTAATTAGTAATCATGTTGTCATTCTAGAGTTTTAAGGCCACTCATTTATGACCTAGAATTATTCTTGAGTTATTTCAAATGGTGAGACTTGTTTGGTGTGTTAAAGAATTGATTAAAGTATTGAATTTAATCAATTTAGTGTAAATTGATCAATTGGAGTAATTTATGAAATTAGGGTTCTTAACTTATTCCAATCTTGGGGCTTTTCATATATGTGATATATTATGGTGTGTGTATATAATGCATATCAAATTTGGAATTGATTGAATTTGATCTTGACTTGTTTTGAACAAGATTGACTAAATTGCAAAATTAGAAAACCTTAGGGGGCTCTCAGCAATTTTGTCTTTTAGTGGGGATTTTATTGCAATTTATATTTTGATATGTTGGAGATGTTGAAAATCATTTTAGAACTGATTTGGAATCATCCAAAATTATATTGACAATTTGAGGACTAAAATAAACAAAATGCAAAGTTTAGGGGTCAAACAGTAATTTTCAAGAAATATGATTTCTTGGGTAAAATTTAAGTTTTTAAGTATTGGGTAATTAAAATAAATAATTTTATCTTAATTTTCCAAGAAAAATAATTATCGGAAATTGTTTCAGAGTGAAAATACGTGAAAACGGTGAAAAATGGCGTTACTAGGTAACGGCTGCCCAAACAGTGAACTGGTCACTGTTCGGACAGTCCACGAACTGTCCAAATATTTTTGGGGCTGACCTAGGCAGTCCCCATGTACATTGGTTGATCAGTTCGGTCGGAAACACTTTTTATGATATTTTGCGAAAAAAAACGTTTTCGTAAAAGTTTCGCGGTGTTTTCATATTATCTATGTCGTTATATCATATCGAATAAATATGTTTAGGTGAAATATGAATGAATTATTAATATTTGATATTTAATAATTTATTCGTAAGTTTGAAAATTTTAAACTACGATTTCGCTTGAACCGCGCTTCTTCTGTTGCGCCGCCCTGATAAAACCCCAACAAAATGGTATCATAGCGAGTCTGATTCTGAACCTATGATATGATTAGCCCTTTAAATTTGATATTTAATCTAATCTTTAATTTTTATATGCATGTATTTATTTAATTTAATTAACAAAGTGAATTACATCTTTTAGGAAAATTCCCGTTAAATAAAGTTTTATAAAGTGACTAGTATTAGGAATACTTGTCCACCTTGTCAATACAGATGTAAATGTTTTCATGATGCTATATTTTTATCGTGCCAAAGCTGTGCAGTTATGGTTGAAGGTATTCATTTGGACCGGTAGAACTTATATGATAAGAGATAAATTCAAGTGAAAGTGGATATCCTGAACGTGTCAAAGCTGTCAGAACTACATCGGTAGCTTGAGTTTGTCATTGACAAATGAAGCTTTGATACGCCTCTTGTGAACGTGCCAAAGTTGTCGCAATAAAAAACGGTCAGGACAAAATTAGGAGTCACAGAGAGTGTGATTGACAATGAGTTGTCTACCAATGAATATACGTAGGCGAGAACGTGTCAAAGCTGTAAGTCGAAGTATATTTATAGGGTCCACTTCCCATTATGAAATTCGATTTAATTATTGAATTCTCATTTTCCGTTGGAGATTACGGTATTACGTAAAGTAGTGGGAGACACTGCTAGGTTAAAAATCCATAACTAATGCAGTGTGTAATATTATGAAAATTGTCGCTTATGTATTTTCCTTATTCTATTATTTAGATAGAATTAAACTTTTATCCACTGCATGCATATTTTATATATGTTTTCTGACTTCAATTATGGTTGCAGATTTATAGAATAGGTTCTAGATTAGAATATACTATGATATAATCATTCTAGACAGAATAGTTTCTTAAGCAGTAAGGATTTACATGAATTGGTTCAAGTCTCGAGATTCTTCACTGGCATTAAGAAAACCCCATTAGGTATTTGTTTATCTGATAATGACGTTTCATGGCTTCAGTGACATTTAGAGGTCATGTGTCTGACACTATTTACTTTTCAATTATTTGGAAATATTGTAAATAGTTGAAGGTAGATAATAAAGCTAAAGAAAGAAGATGCGTATAGTTGTGTATAGAAAATATCGATTTTCACAATACTATAACTATAGATATTGGATATCAGATCTCCCGTCTAGTTATTTAAAATATCGTTGAATGATTGTTTTGATATTTGATATCAAAACTTGCGGCTATTGGATAGTTACTTATTCTCTGTAAATAGTTGTTACATATTTTAAAACGACTAGTAATGTCATTGACGAATAAATAAACATTAAGAAAAATATTCGGTTAAGTAAATAACTTAGAACATTATTTTATGAGATTTTATCACTTAAGTATTAGATGTTTATTCCATAAGGTAAATGATGGTCTGATACTAGATCACACCACATATCCTTATCCATTTAATGAATATTGTATTCGGAAAGGTGATTAAATCTCATTTAATTAATGATTGTCATTGGACCAGAAAATTTATTAAATTGATACATTGGATGTATGTACTTTAATGAGTTGTAAATTGCTTAAGGTAGTTTTCTTTACTTCGTAACTTAGTCAATGAATTGTCGTGACTTAGTTACGTGTTTCTGATGAAACGCTGATATAATATTTTGACTGGTTCAAGGATATTCGATCTGAAGTTTTGAAAATTATATCCTTAAAATTCATCGTGAGTCTTTGAATTGTTCAAAGATGTTTGATATGATCAAACATATGAATATATGGCAATTAGTTCTAAGTTTATTGATTGAATGTGATTCTTACTCAATATTATTCTTCCACGATTCCATATTGATGGAATTGGTAAGTGGGAATAATCGAATCTTATATATGATTTGATTCGTTTGATATTGACTGTTGTCGAATTAGTTTCAATATTGTTGGGAATATGCTCCAGTAACACTAAATCATCATTTTAATTAATGTTCCATTTGTTTCTACAGTTACGTATATGATATATACAAGTAGAAAATTTGAATCTTGAAATGTTTGAGATTTGAATCTTTATTTTGTATAATGGTTATATAATCGAAGGTACTTGCGCCTCAGAGGTACAAGTAAAAGTTTATCATTTATTCTATTTAATTGAATATTCTATTCTAATTGATAGAATATCTTTTCAACGATCCCGAGTAATAAAATTGTTTCATTACTTAGTGTGTAACATCGGATATTGACCATTGTAGAAAAGACTTGACTTATTGAAGTCAAATGTGAGAGTGATAAACTATAAATGGAACTACATAATTAATAAGATGAAAATACCCTTTAATTAATTCCATAAAAGTTCTATAGGATGTCAGAATGATTTGTAAAGTATTTGATACTTAATGGTTCTGTTGTTTTCTTATCGAAGAAAGTTATCCTATAACTTATAGTGAGAAGAATATTTGATATCGATTCCGAAAATTAGCATTGAACCATAGATCTATGATTGTTCATAGCTTACTACGATCAAGTTTGAAACTTGATTGAGCTTTCATTATGAATCATTCATAAAATGTGGAAATGGTTTGCAGCAAAAGCACAGTGAGCTTATTAAAGATTTGACCTTTTGTAACATCCCCAATACGGGAATGTTACCGGCAGACAACAAATTTCACTGTCGCCTAAGCCTCTAACTCAAGAACTAGAACACTTGATTTTATCTCTATGCTATGCAATATCCGTTAAATCACACATGCAAACTTGTATGCTTGAATCAATTTGAATGCAAGATCATAAATGGAAACTCATGCATATATACATGGACTAAAGTAATTACAATATGTCAACAACATCACTCATGTCAATGATACAACAAAATGACTCCACAGAAAACTACATTCTAAATGAATATAGCTCTGGAATGATGGACCTGACGACTAGTGACTGCAGTGTAATACTTATCCTCGAACTGGGTCTCCAAAACGGTAATGGCTCACCAAAAGAAGTGTCCTGTAAAATAATTGGGAAGTGGTGGGGTGAGTCCAGAGGATCTCAGTCAGTGGAGCTACAAAATAAGAAAACAAATTAGAACATTACAAGAAACCACTTATACTTAAAGCTTTTCTGAAAACTTCTTAAAACTCATACTTTTCTTTTATCTGAAAAATATTTTTCTGAAAACTTTCTGAAAAAGATATCTTCGTTGCTGTAGAAACCTAGACGCATGGGGGCGTTACGTATCGCCGTCCCCCAACGCATGCCACTACTGTCTCAGAAACTGGTGGACTTGGGGTGTTACGTATCATCGTCCCCCAAGTCACAAAACTAGAACTGAGGTACGGATCTCTGCTACCACCCAAGCTCTGAAATTAGGGTCTAGGGGCGTTACGTATTGCCGTCCCCCTAGCCCTGAACTACGTGTGCACACGGTCTCTGTCTGTCAATTCTAATTGTGTCGAGTTACATACTGGGGTGAGTTTTCCCCTCATGCCCCGAAAATATAAAAAAAAATACTGCTGATAAACTTTTAAAACTTTTAAATCAAACCTCATGTACATGTAACTAATAATTAACAAGGCTAATGCCCTAAAATTTTTAAAATAAGTCTGAAATTGATTTTAATCTGAAATAAGTAAATATAAAATCAATCTGCGAAAAGAAAAACAAATCTCCACTCACAGATTTGAAGTCCAAGTAAGTTTCCTTCACGTCATTGGGGGCGAGCGCGGCTCCTGTTGAGTATCTTGATTCAACCTTTTTTCTTCCTTCACAATACACTAAAAGCCTCATTTTCACTTTCTTAAAGTTTGGCTTGAGTGGATTATCTTGCTTAACCTCAAATTATTTGACAAAGAAAATTTACAAGTTTTCCCCCCTCTTTCTCACGTTCACGGCAGAACAACAAAAAGAAGAAGAATTTATTTTTCCTTTGTTTTATTTTTATTCCTAATACTTATTAGTTTTCTAGAAAAGTGTAGAAATTACACTTAATTGGGCCTTGGGCTCTTTTCTCTAATTCAATGAATTATTGGGCTTATTATTTCTTTCTTTTCTTTTATTTGATGTTGGGCTTAAATAAATAAATAAAGGAAATCTAGGCTTGATTTAGATAAATATTTATTATTTCTAATATTTCAGAAATTATTTTACTAACTCGGGAAAGGAAAATTTCAAAGCGTGAGCTAAACAATTGGGGTCGTTACAGCTTTATGGTATGACAGTGAGAAAAGTTATACTTAACAATCTATTGTATATTCTGAGGAAACTTGTCTCTAGTCGCACCGATTGAACAATTTAAGATCTGTTGGTTAATTATGATATTAAATTATGTATTTTAGCTAAAGAATACAAAGTGGAATTTTTGAATGACTTCTTCGGATAAGAGATCAATTGTGATTTCTTTGATTGAAGAGTACATTATGGAATTGCCCTAGAGTTTGTGTTTTGCTGAGATTGCAGTTTGGTATACTAGCTTATAGAGTCGATTGTAGACTCAGATGAGCTTTCTGGAAATTTGTGTTTTCTAAATTTTGATATCAGTGAGATTGTCTTATTTTTATCAAAGCATAGAGAATACATGTGTGATAGAAAGGTTAGTGGGAGCGTACAAATTTCTTTCTAGTGTTTTACATCATAATGACATTATCATTATTAAAGTAATAATGAGATGTTTATGAGGTAAAAGATTTACCTGAGTCTTATTTTCCCCGTGAAAGTAGTGGGAGTGGTCTCTATTATATTCGATATAAAGTTTTATATATGATATAAAACTAAGAGACTTGAGAGATGCTCTCATTAGTCGTACATTACATATGATCTAATAAAGGATACAGTGAGACTATATGTGCGACAGTTAGTATAACTGTTTGAAAATTAGTGTGTCTATAATATATAATATTCATCTTTCGTAAATGATGATTCCTTTTTCGAGAGAGAAATTGATTAGAATGTCTAGTCAATCTCATGCATCATAGGATGATGGCATAATGAATACTATAATAAGTTGACCGGCGTAAACACACACGTATAACGCAAGCGCACGTATCGTTCAAGTAGTATAAAAATATCGATCCCACGAGGACTTAATATCTAATCTATTAATTTTATGAGGTCAAATAATTACTAGTATCTAACAGATTGTTTGATTGATTTGAAATGGTGACGATTCTAAATTTAAAAATAAGTAAATAAAATGGTTCGAAAGTAGGTTTTAAGAAAATTCAATATTAAAAACTATCTAGGGTGGTGATTTCTTCCAATATCATTTTAAAGATGAAGTGGTTATCTTATAGTTGGGTAATATATTGATTTATTAACCTGGAACACTAAATTATGTGTAAGCCTCTGTCGATTGTCAGACACAAATACCCAGTTTAACCCAATTGAACCATATGTCTATGTCAACCAAATTATCTGGATTCATTAAGATTAAGTTCCAATAAAGGCTACCCCAGCCCGACAGGTATATTTCTATCCTGTAAGAAAATCTATTAAAGGGTTATATATCCTTAAGGAAGATCGTGGGCTATTGAGTCTAAGGCTGAAATCTAAAATCCCTATGTCTAGTTCATTTTAGATTTACCAGATCAATTTTATTAATGGCCAGTTAATGAAAAAGCATTACGATTAAGACTCAATAAATAAATCTTTATTTTACCCAAGCTATAATCTAACCCCTTATAAAACGGTGATATTAAAAGTCATCACAACCCCAGATAACTAATTTAGTTACAATACATAACTATGTCTAGTAAAAACTTAAAAATAAAAGACATAAAGTAAAAATGCGGTAAAGTAAATACTGAAAAGTAAATTACAATAAAATAAAATACTAAGGTAAAAGGAATTACTTTTACTATTACTAATTTAGATATCTCCCATAAAATAATATATAAACTTGTGATAATATTACCAACCGACCAATCTGGCGGTATCCTGATTAAGTCAAATTAAATCCAACCAGCCATTAAGGCAGTAACATTTGTCCATAAACCAGCCATAAAGGCGGAACCAAAATTAAATTACCAACCGACCAATCTGGCGGTATACTTTATTAGTCAGGTTTAAACCAGATTAAAATGAATTACCAACCGACCAATCTGGCGGTATCCTTTTTAAGTCAATATTTTAAATAGTGAATATATTATTTTTAAGGGAGATTAATCTAAATAGTAACAGTAAAAGAATTACCTTTCACCCTAGCTGGAGAAGTTACCTCATCATGGTAAATAGTAAAAACTGTAAGAAGTAAAAAGTAAAAATTAAATTACTATTACTACAAAACGTAATTAAAATTAATTACAAGATAAAAAAAACTAAAAAAAAAACTAAAAATTAAAAAGAAAGTAGAGAGAGAAACTCTCTCTTTAGATAGAATAAAAGAGAGAGAGTGGTACGCTGAAATCTGAAATTTGAAGCTCTATTTATAGGCCCTGGTAGGCTTCCAGCGTCGCGATGCCAAGGCCTCTGGCGTCGCTACTCCAGCTTCTGTCGATGTGGCAGCTTCTGGTTTATTTGTTTGCAGATTCTGGATAAGCTGATAAGGTGACACGTGGCGAGGTAGTTGGGCTTCAATTATTGTGACACGTGGTGGCTTCTGATTGGTCGATGAGATTCTTATCCGCCACATGTCAGATAAGGATTAGATACTCAATTATTGATGCTGACATGGCGGTGACGTGGTGACACGTGGGAAAGAGAGTGTCGGCACCGTAGATTTGCGACACGTGGCGACACGTGTCAAGCTATGATTGGCTAATAATGATGTGGCACGTTGACTTTGTTGACCGCTGACGTGGATGATGACATGGCATAACATGTGGCAAAGTTGACTTGTTGACTTACTGATGTGGCTGATGATGTGGCGACACGTTGGATGACACGTGGCACACATGGCGATGATGATTGTCGGCACCGTAGGATGCTGACACGTGGCACGACGTATGTTAGCAAATCGGCTGTGATGGTGACATGTGGCACGGCACACGTTAGCAAAGTCAAACTTTTCTCAAATTCTGATTTTGGGACCCAGCGCATGTTAGGCGTCGCGACGCTAAAGGTCTTGGCGTCGCGATGCGGGAATTTACCAAAATGCCCTAATCATCCAATTTTAACTGTTTTGGCCCAAATCACCTCCAGAATGTCCTGAAACTTTATTTATCTACAAAATAACACAAAACACATCAAAATATTCACAAAACTCAAGAAAATATACAAAATATTAGGTTAAATGAGTGAGAAATAATGATAGATTTACCACTCATCACACCCCCAAACCTAACATTTTGCTAGTCCTTGAGCAAAACATAAAATAACAATAACATAATTAAAATTTAACTAAGCCACTTTCGTAGGGATCACGGTTGCATTTAGCGTATGCAACAAGCCTTTAAACCCTTAGGTGTCCCTAGTGGACGAGTTGTAGTCTCGTGAGGGTTTACAGCAATGATACCCACAAACATTTTACAAAAGTAAAAAATTATTTAAAACTAATGCACACAAAAGCAAAAAGACAAGCGAAAAGAGAATAAAAAAGTTAGTGACTAATCAGGTGAAATTTCTACTCCAAGTTACTAGTTGTTTTGTTTCTTTCTAAATTACCGAATAAGTAAATTCTCCGATTATTTTTACCATTCTCCATATACACAGCTAACAAAATATTAATCAACTCATTTTTTCCCACAACAGTCATAAGTGCAGTTGATAAGAGAGTAATATTTTTGTCCTAAAGTTTTATCAGAATACATACCTTTTTGTAGCAATGGAATAATTTTTCGGATTTTTCTGATTTTTTTTCTCTATTTTTTATTTATATACAATACCTTCCGTCTATGTAGCGAGCTTTAGGTCGGTGGCTCCCAAACCAGTTGGCTTTAGGGCACCAGGTGTTAAAACACCCCTGCGGACTTAATTACCCAGACTTCAGATATATATATATATATATTTTGCAGCATCTTTGATCCATGTAGCGAGCTTTGGGCCAGTGACTCCCAAACCAGTTGGCTTTAGGGCACTAGGTGTTAAAACACCCTTACAAACTTAATAACTCGGATCTTAGATGCTTTATTTTATACATCAGAATTTTTTTTGTTTTTTTTTTACTCCATTGCTTTTTTGAGATGCTTCCTCCAATTAAACTAGAGCACTGAATATTACAAGCTTTTCAATTTAGCTCATGTCCGTATGTTACTATATATGTTGATAATATCTACTAACTGATCATATGAAGATTCCTTTTAGTCTGTGTTAAGGAGAATTTACAAATTAAATATTTTAAAAGGAAATAAACAAAAATTAACTTGTTTTGAAAATAGGTTTGAGATACGTATCAGGAGTGGGAACTCCTTAGTCAGCTACCTCTCACCAATTTCACCTTTTTAGTCAAAATAAAAACACAAAAATGAAAAATATTTTTGTAATTTTTGAAAAATTTTCAATTTTTTTGTATTTTTCGAAAAAAATTTGGACTAAAAAATAAAAATAACACACAAACTAAAACAAAACAAGGTACTGATCAACCAATTCCCTCCCCCAAACCTAAATGAGACATTGTCCCCAATGTCTTAAACAGTAAAAGGAGAGTTAGAAGGTCGTACCTGGTTAGCTGAAATCTACAAGAAATTAAAGGTTAAGATCCAGATTAATCCGACGCCTCTTACCACGATCGTCCTCATACCAATTTATCTTTGAAAAGATAGGGTCAACTTGTGGTTCATAGGCTATGAGTTGGTCTATTATATCCGGAGCAGTTCTGGCAGTGAAGATGAGTTCTTTCATAGGTTTTGACACGAACCCATTTCTCCGAGCATCATCAAGAAACATACAAAGAAAATCATAAAATCCATCAACATTAAACAGTCCAAGCGGTTTCTGGTGTATGTTCAGGTTCGCCCTCCAATGTACCCAAGCCACCTGGTAAAACAATAAAAGCATCAGCACGGTTAATCATTTCTACCAGTCGTTCTGACATACCTGGCACGATCAGTTCCTCTCCGTTTGATGATCCAATAAGATTTGCCTCTGCCAAGGGTTTTGGGATGATTCCCAAAACATGACTGCCTCCTTCCTGAACGGCCTTTGAAACGATCCCCATAAGTCCAAGATTTCCTCCGCCATATATTAAGTGCATATTCCTTGCAGCTAAGACTCGACCCAATTCATGTGCTGCTTCTACGTATTGTGGCTTAACTCCAACACTACTACCGCAAAACACACAGATGTTTTCAACTCGTCTTCTTGAAGTGGCTTCCATTTTTTATGTATTTCTTTTTCAAATCAGGATGCCTTCAAAAGTGAAATGACGGGCTGAATTTATAGTACCTAAAAATGGTGAGTAAAAATAGCACAAGTATCTTCCAGATGACGATTAGTAGCAAAATAATATCGTGATAGGTCAAAAAGACTGGATCATGTCGGAGAAAATAAAAGAAAACAACAAAACGAATTACAATTATTAGGAAAAGACAAAGAGATATAATATTTACAAGAAAAGTAACGGCTTGAATGACGTCTATGCGTCAGGGACAAGCTTCCCATCCAATTTTCTTATAAATTGGCAAACAGGGTCTTTTTGAGTCAGATTCCCGAGACTTAACAATTGTCTTTCCTTTTGGAATTGTGCATATAACATGCGAATTTCATGATAGACACATCCACTGGGATGCGTCTCAAGAGTTTTAAAATCAATCAACCAATTATATTCCCAATCAAATATATATTATTCCTAACATAAATATTGTATGCCTAATCAACACAAACTAAATATTCAACCTTCCTAATCTACACCAAATCAAATCCTCCATTTAATGCCAAATCCCTTCCTTGTGAGACAAGGTGAAGCCCTAGCCGTTCTCTATATAAACAACACATCTCCAAGGCATTCCCCCCTGGTGTGCACACCCATTATAGAAAAAGAAGAAAATAATTTCCAACAACCCCTAACCTAGCCACCCCTCTCTGGACTATCTCTAATACACCCCCTAACTCACGCCATCCACGGCCTTGACCTGCACCCTAAAAACAGTCAGTAATCCCCCCTGAAACAGCCGCATATTACCCTCACAAACACTCCTAAACACACACCAAAATAGTCCCCTAAATTATCAAAAACAGTAACCAAAACATCCCAAAAACAGTAACTAAAATACAGCAGCAAAACAGTAGAAACGGCGAGCAGAAATACAGTGAAAACAGCAGCAAAAGACGGAGAACGACGACTCAAAACAGTAAGACAACGAACGAGAATAGTGAACCAGTGAACCGGAAGAGTTGCGAAGCATCCACCCTTCCAACGATCGTGTACCGTACATCTGAGAGGTGATTTAAAAGGTTAGACCTGAGGGCACTTTTTTCATTAGTTTATATTCGTTTCTTTTATTATTGAATTCTATTCACATGAGAGTCGTTTATGGATGCATGTTGTGGCTTGAATGAAATGGAAGAGTGTCGTCTCTTGTGGAATATAGGATGGAAACCCAGACGTAAATTCCGTAGCCGAATCCGAATGGACGGTAGTGCGGTCTGTACTTGAGATACAACTCCACGTACCACTTGAGTAAACGGCACCTTCTCTTGTTTAGTGTTGCTTTGGTTTATCTATTTCTTGTTACTTAAAATCTGTATGTCGCTTATCTGTGTATGATGTAATCGAGTGCATGGGCTCAGTAAGTGCGATGAAAGATCCCCTAATCGGAAGGGTTAAAATCTTTCACCACGATACTTTGCCGCACCGATTGATGTGTGTTCGGTTGAATGCGAGATACGCTCAATCGGACACACTACGTTTAATATTATTGTTTTTAATTCTTTGTATGCATGATTCAATCGAGTGCATGGGCTTAGTAAGTGTGATGTGAGATCCCCTATGGGGAGGGGTTTAAAGCCCTTTACCACAATGCTTTGCCGCACCGGTTGATGTGTGTCCGGTTGAACGCAAGATACGCTCAATCGGGCATACTTAGTTTGATATGATTGTCTTTATGTTTGTTCGCCTGATGTGATGCGACGCGCATGGGCTTAGTATGTTGGTCTAAAGGTCCTCTCTTTGAGAGATCAAGAGCCCCAAAAGGCCGCCTTTACGGCAGTACTTCGCCGCGCCCCTTTATTTTGTTGTTTATGTATTGCGTCTCATTTCATACATCAGGTCTGTTCCTGTTCGAACGCGTTTACGAACGTAACTCGAACGCGCATGCATTTTGCCTTATCATGTATCAGGTCTCATTTCTGTTCGAACGCGTTCACAAACGCCACACGAACGTGTGCATTCTGTTTCATTACCATTCGAACGCGTTTACGAACGCTACTCGAATGAGAACCTTCTGTTTACCGTTCGAACGCGTCTACGAACGCTTCACGAACGCACACGGTAAACAGATCCTCTTGCATCACATTATGACATGTCCATCTTAGCATATGGTTACCCCTTTGTACGCTATGTATTTGTATTACCTCTCTAGTTGTCTGTGCCTACAATGTTATTTGTCGTCATTTTGATTTCCTTTACATTACATGCAAATGTTACCATGACTGTTTGTGTTTATTGAATTCTTATGACGTTATGTGTTTGTTGTTGCAAAGGCCTACTTTTGAGCATGTGAATTTGGCAATAAGATTTGGTTTCATGTATGTTAGATGTAAACTATACTTTTAAGCATGTGAATCTAGGATTGTGTTGCACTTGGAAATATATGTCATATGCTTGGTTGGATTATTGCATAAATCTTTACATTACAAGTTGCATAAGTAAGGGACCATTCCGAACCCAATGGTTTGAGGTCTTCCCTTGCGAGGGGTGAGTGCGGCCTTAAATCTTTGTCCCGGTTCACACCGGGTGGCGACTCCCTTATTCTCCGGTTTAGTCCTCCGTTGGCTATTCCGTACTCCCGACTAGGCCCCCGAGCCTGGAACAGCATTGCGTCGCCCCAGGTAGCTCTGTGTTCCCACAGTCTTGCGACTCCACTGGGGATAGAGAATCGGCCCCGAAATAGTGCCTTGTAATGTATAGATTTATGCTTTAATTAACCGTGTCTACAAATGTGTGAAATGGGGGTTGTGATCAAAGGCATTTTGAGGCTAGGTAATGGTTTGGTGTCTTCCTTCACTCACTACCTTTCTAGAAGGAAAAGCTGTGAAGGCACCTAGATAGCCATCTACTCGTAGCCTATTGTGATGGACTAATTTGGAGGACTCGTTGTTTATTCCTGACACCAAGCGATAAGAGCCTAAGAGGCTTGGGTATTTAAGTGAGCCTCGCTCCACCTTCCCTCTGGGGAATCTACAACGGGAAATCCATTTGACAGTCAGTCATACACCATAGCTCATTGGCACGTACCTTAGTGTATAAAAAAGGGTGTGCTCACTTGGTTGCTCGAACCCTTGATTAGGGAGACCTAGTTGTGGGCCATCCTTCACCGATGAGAGCCTTTGTCCATACTCCCACGAACTCATGCGTAGACCGGGTTATATGGCCTATAACAAATATTTCCTTGTGCTTTAGGACCATTATCATTTGGATGAATTGGACTCTTTGTCAAAAATGCGAACTTGCTGGGCCATTTAAACTGGGGCTAGTTCGTATCTTATGACAATTAGGCCCAAAGCTTCTGAAATGATGGTGGGCCACACGGTAGAAGTTATTATTTTATGTTTATAATATCTTCCTTGTATGCTTATGTTTGGGAACATTGCTATTTGAATCCATCTGGGTCTTTTGTCATGAAATATGGGCTTGTTGGGCCATTTAAACTGGGACAAGAACATATCTTATGACGATTGGGCCAAAAGGCTTCTAAATAACAATGGGCCATTTTATGATTGTGTTCGGAATATTATCATTTGGATTTAGTTGGGCTCTTTGCCATGAGATGTGAACTCGTTGGGCCATTTAAACTGGGATGAGTTCACTCCTATGACAGTTAGCCCAAAAAAAAAAACTTCTAAAATGATGATGAGCCGATTTGTGTGAAAATTTTAATGAGTTGATATATTTCTTGTATTGCATGCATATCATGCATCTCATGCACCCCATGCATACATATATCATGTTAACCCTTGTGTTCTGAAAGCCATCATAGATTCCCGTTGGGTTAGCAAAAAAGAAAGACTCACCAAAATACTGAGAACAGACATGAGTGAATCAGATATTGAGGTATCCCGGATAGATCAGTTGGAGAATGGTTTCGCCAAGATTACTGAACAGTTGCAAGCTTTGACTACTGCCATGAAAGATATGGCTGTGCCCCGTGTTGGGGAAAATTCTGAGAATGTAAGGCGCGAAGAGCCTCCGAATGGGTTGGGGGATGATATCCCCACTTTTGATGATGACATAGCAGAGTATGCAACATGCAAAGTGATTGGGTCTCAGACAGAATTTCATAAGCTTCGGGATCAGGTTGAAACAGTTACCCGCAAAATGAGGGGTAAACATTAAGAGTTGTTAGATTATGAGGAAATGACCTTCGGAGAACAGCTGTCAGCTCAGTTTAAAATGCCCGACATGGCCAAGTTTAATGGGAATGGAGACCCAAGAGTCCATCTGCAGCAATATGTCTCAGTCATGAGTTCAGTGGGCCTATCACAGCGCCAAGTCCAAAAGATGTTTGGGATGTCACTCGATGGGGCACTTTTGGTTTGGTATCATAGCCTTTAGAAGAAGGTTAAGGAAGATTGGAGGGAGTTGGCGGACGCCTTTCTAAAACAGTATGTCACGGACCTGGAGATTGACTTGTCGCTCCGCGATTTGGAGAACACTAAACAGAAGCCAGAGGAAAAATTCAAGGAGTATGTAGACCGCTGGAGAAGCCAGCTTCTGAAGATGCAGACTCGGCCTTATGAGAAAGACCAGATCAAAATGATCATCAAGGGTACCAAGCCCTCCATTTATGGTAAGCTGCGAAGGATGACTTCGATGATTTCTGATTTTCGACAGTTGATGGAAACTGTCATGGATATTGAGGAGGAGGAGGCTGAAAACAGAAAGTTTTATGGCCAGAATAAAAGAACTTTTGGGGGGCCTTCTGAGACAAAGCCCGCTACTGCCGAAGTCGCTGCCATCAGAAACCGGCAATTCTCCAACCTTGGTGGACCTTTGTCGAAGGTATTTGAAAAGTTACAAGGACAAGGAATCTTGAAACCCTTAGAAGGCAAGCCACTTCCACACCCCCCCACCATCACACATAAATGTGAACCTCTATTGTCACTTCCACCAGCTACATGGCCATGACACCGATAACTGCACCCGCCTCAGGCATGAAATTCAAGATCTCATAGATTCCCACAAAATACCCAACCCATGAAAGGAAACCATCAACCACCAAGCTTTTTACATGGATGGCAGTGAAGAACCGTAGGCCGAGGAAGAAGGCAGTGCTGCGGATGATGGAGATGTTCCTCCTAGTCTATTTGATCCAGTTTTTTTAAATGACATTGATTTTGTTACTTTTTCGAACTCTTTTCCTCAACAATAATAAAGACGTTCATTTTGCTGAAACTCTTCTGCAATATGAGTATATTTGAGAAAAGTATTCAACCTTGGTACTATGGAATCGAGTGATGAACACGGGGAACCTTCGAAATAAGCAAACAAAAAAGATAAGATAGACATTCAGAAATTGGGAAATAGAGCCAGTGAAGATATCAGACTTGGAAGGGAATTAGTTCACTGAGCCGATCAACGTAGACAGATTGAAGAAATAGCTTGTCTGAGGAAGAGAAGGCTAAGCAGTCACCAAGAGAATTTACGGAAGACCTAACCCGATGGGATAGGAACATTCATGCATGCATACACGTAAAGCATTTTGCATCCTTTCGTGTTTGTTCTGTTTTGTAATAACAGATTTCAAAGGAGAAAAAAAAAGAAAGCGCCGAATGCATGCCAACCAGAACCAGTAACAGTAAAATGTCCGCAATCTTCAGGAACGAATCACATGGGCGAGGCCCATATCATCAGTATCAGTTTGGGATGAATCCTGAGAGTCGAGGCCCATAATCAGCATCAGTTTAGGGCGAGGCCCACATCAGCACCAATTTAGGGCGAGGCCCACATCAGCATCAGTTTAGGGCGAGGCCCACATCAGCATCAGTTTGGGGCGAGGCCCGTATTAGCATCAGTATCAGTCTTGCCGGGTATGGCATTCTGGGGGCAAGGCCCACATTACATCAGTATCAGCATTGCCGGGTATGGCATTCTGGGGGCGAGGCCCATATTACATCGGATCAGCATTGCCGAATATGGCATTCTGGGGGCGAGGCCCGCATCACAACAGATCAGTTCTGCCGAGAATGGCACTTCGAGAATGGAGATATAGTCCGAGAATGGACAGCTCGAGAATGAGCACGCCGAGAATGGCACGCCGAGAATGGCACTCCAAGAATGGAAACACGGTTCAAGAATGAACAGGCCAAGAATGGCAATCCAAGACTGGAACAGAGTTCAAGAATGAACACGCCGAGAATGACACTCCAAGAATGGAAGCACGGTTCGGGAATGAACCACCTCACAGTAACGGTTCGGGAATGGACCACCTTACAGTAACGGTTCAGGAATGAACCACCTCACAGTAACGGTTCGGGAATGGACATCTCACAGTAACGGTTCGGGAATGGACATCTCACAGTAACAGTTCAGGAATAAACCACCTCACAGTAACGGTTCGGGAATGAATGCCTCACAGTAACGGTTCGGGAATGAACCACCTCACAGTAACGGTTCGGGAATTGACCACCTTACAGTAATGGTTCGGGAATGGACCACCTCACAGCAACGACTCGGGAATGGACCACATCACAGCACGGTTCGGGAATGAACCAGTGGTCGCAGCACCTCACCATCCAAATCAACTCAACTCAACATATGGTAAGTCAAGTGGCAGCTGGCGAGCCAGGTAAGTGAAAATGCATTGCATAACTTTGATAGGATTGTCACTGGTACACATTACACAAGTCCCATCAAAGTGGAGGCGACTGTAGGCACTGCATTTTTACACATAAGCCCCTATGATGAGTCTCATTTTGGAGACACTACCTTTTAAGCCGTGGAGGTCACGGAAAACGGACATCGGAATGGGGAATTCAGAATAAACAAGGTTCACTGTTTTCGTTGGTGCTACGTTCGTGTATACGTTCGAACGTCTAACGGATTGCGGGGCGTTCGTGACGCGTTCGATGCAGCGTTCGAACGGTGTCGGTAATTCTGGTTTGCTGCTAGCCTCACATTAAGCCCAATTCGCCCAAGCCCATAAAACACATCCCAATTTAAATAAATAAATATTAACTAAATAAGATAATAATTAAATTAATTAAATAATTAAATAAAACATATACCAAACATAAAATAAATAATTACCAACTTAAACTAAAATCATGCCTAATTAAAATCAATCAACCAATTATATTCCCAATCAAATATATATTATTCCTAACTTAAAATATTGTATGCCTAATCAACACAAACTAAATATTCAACCTTCCTAATCTACACCAAATCAAATCCTCCCTTTAATGCCAAATCCCTTCCTTGTGAGACAAGGTGAAGCCCTAGCCGTTCTCTATATAAACAACACCTCTCCAAGGCATTCCCCCCTGGTGTGCACGCCCATTATAGAAAAAGAAGAAAAGAATTTCCAACAACCCCTAACCTAGCCACCCCTCTCTGGACTCTCTCTAATACACGCCCTAACTCACGCCATCCACAGCCTTGACCTGCACCCTAAAAACAGTCAGTAATCCCCCCTGAAACAGCCGCATATTACCCTCACAAACACTCCTAAACACACACCAAAACAGTCCCCTAAATTATCAAAAACAGTAACCAAAACATCCCAAAAATAGTAACTAAAATACAACAGCAAAACAGTAGCAACGGCGAGCAGAAATATAGCAAAAACAGCAGCAAAAGACGGAGAACGACGACTCAAAACAGTAAGACAACGAACGAGAACAGTGAACCAGTGAACCGGAAGAGTTGTGAAGCATCCACCCTTCCGACGATCGTGTACCGTACATCCGAGAGGTGATTTAAAAGGTTAGACCTGAGGGCACTTTTTTCATTAGTTTATATTCGTTTCTTTTATTATTGAATTCTATTCGCATGAGAGTCGTTTATGGATGCAAGTTGTGGCTTGAATGAAATGGAAGAGTGTCGTCTCTTGTGGTATATAGGATGGAAACTCAGACGTAAATTCCGTAGCCGAATCCGAATGGACGGTAGTGCGGTCTGTACTTGGGATACAACTCCACGTACCACTTGAGTAAACGGCACCTTCTCTTGTTTAGTGTTGCTTTGGTTTATCTATTTCTTGTTACTTAAATTCTGTATGTCGCTTATCTGTGTATGATGTAATCGAGTGCATGGGCTCAGTAAGTGCGATGAAAGGTCCCCTAATCGGAAGGGTTAAAATCTTTCACCACGATGTTTTGCCGCACCGATTGATGTGTGTTCGGTTGAATGCGAGATACGCTCAATCAGACACACTACGTTTAATATTATTGTTTTTAATTCTTTGTATGCATGATTCAATCGATTGCATGGGCTTAGTAAATGTGATGTGAGATCCCCTATGGGGAGGGGTTTAAAGCCCTTTACCACAATGCTTTGCCGCGCCGGTTGATGTGTGTCCGGTTGAACGCAAGATACGCTCAATCAGGCATACTTAGTTTGATATGATTGTCTTTATGTTTGTTCGCCTGATGTGATGCGACGCGCATGGGCTTAGTATGTTGGTCTAAAGGTCCTCTCTTTGAGAGATCAAGAGCCCCAAAAGGCCGCCTTTACGGCAGTACTTCGCCGCGCCCCTTTATTTTGTTGTTTATGTATTGCGTCCCATTTCATACATCAGGTCTGTTCCCGTTCGAATGCGTTTACGAACGCAACTCGAACGCGCATGCATTTTGCCTTATCATGTATCAGGTCTCATTTCTGTTCGAACGCGTTCACAAACGCCACACGAACGTGTGCATTCTGTTTCATTACCATTCGAACGCGTTTACGAACGCTACTCGAATGAGAACCTTCTGTTTACCGTTCGAACGCGTCTACGAACGCTTCACGAACGCACACGGTAAACAGATCCTCTTGCATCACATTACGACATGTCCATCTTAGCATATGGTTACCCCTTTGTACGCTATGTATTTGTATTACCTCTCTAGTTGTCTGTGCCTACAATGTTATTTGTCGTCATTTTGATTTCCTTTACATTACATGCAAATGTTACCATGACTGTTTGTGTTTATTGAATTCTTATGACGTTATGTGCTTGTTGTTGTAAAGGCATACTTTTGAGCATGTGAATTTGGCAATAAGATTTGGTTTCATGTATGTTAGATGTAAACTATACTTTTAAGCATGTGAATATATGATTGTGTTGCACTTGGAAATGTATGTCATAGGCTTGGTTGGATTATTGCATAAATCTTTACATTACAAGTTGCATAAGTAAGGGACAATTCTGATCCCAATGGTTTGAGGTCTTCCCTTGCGAGGGGTGAGGGCGGCCTTAAATCTTTGTCCCGGTTCACACCGGGTGGCGACTCCCTTATTCTCCGGTTTAGTCCTCCGTTGGCTATTCCGTACTCCCAACTAGGCCCTCGAGCCTGGAACAGCATTGCGTCACCCCAAGTAGCTCTGTGTTCCCACACCAGGCAGATGTGAAATAAAAGAGTCAGATAACTCACCTGCCAATCGAACCCGTGCTTCAATTAACCAACGAATGTCAGTAGGAATACATTTGATCATCAGTAGTATCATCCGTTCCAAGCGAGCTTTGTAAACTTTCATCAGAGATTTTTGAGGGAGAGAAGGAAATTGCTTATGAAGATTTGTGAGAGCATCTTCCATCTTGAAATGACTAAACCTGCAAAAACTAAACACACAAAAATAAAACACACCAGATCACAATATATACACAAATTGCATGGGTTGCCTCCCTGCTAGCGCTAAGTTTAAAGTCGTCAGCCCGACTTGACTTCTCGAACGTTAAGCTGGATCTGAAAGTATAACACTTTCTTTTTATCGCTCAAATGATTCTCCCTAGTAGTGCTTGACACACTTGTTTTTAACCTTGAAAGTTTTGTTAGCGTCAGGATCATGTATCTCAACGGCTCTATCTGGTAAAACTTTGGTGATCACAAATGGACCTGACCACCGTGATTTTGGCTTCCATTGGAAGAATTTCACCCTTAATTTATTTAACAGTACCTTCTGCCCTGGTTCAAGTTGTATGCGCACTAACTTTTCATCATGTCTTTTCTTGCCCTTTTCTTTGTACAATTTGGCATCCTCAAAAGGCTGATTGTTAAATTCCTCCAATTCGTTGAGCTGGTGGAACTTTTTCTCTTCTGTTGCTTGTAGAGCAAGAATTGGCTCCTTAGTACAAAAGACGCTTTATCTTTAGGCTCCACAGGCAATTGACATGTTTTAAGTTTGTCAGTAGAACTTTGTCTTTCATTGGAGTTCTGAATGGTACTGTGTATCACATCAAGTTTGAAACATTCCTCCTTCTTTTCATCATCTGGGAAATTCATGGCCTTGAAAACATTGAATATTACTTCTTGGTCTTGTACCCTCTTGGTTAATTCTCCTTTTTGTACATCAATAATGGTTCGACCTGTAGCCAAGAATGGTCTCCCGAGGATGATTGGCACGTCTGCGTCTTCCTCCATATCAAGGACAATAAAATCTACTGGGAAAATGAATTTGTCAACCTTGACCAGCACATCTTCAACTACATCTCTTGGAAATACGAGCATTCTATCAGCAAGTTGTAGTGAGACTGAAGTTGGCATTGTTTCTCCAATCTGTAATTTCCTGGCGGTCTGTATTGGATTGGGTTCTGTATTGCTAGGAAGGTTACCTGGCGGTCTGTAACTCTGAGCATTGGCCAATTGTCCCATTTGATTCTCCAGTGCTTTAATAGAAGCAGATTGACTTTGAATTAATGCTGCATGACATTGAAATATAGCATCATATCTTACTACTTGAGAGTCATTTTTTGCTTCTATCTTTTTCAAGTAGGTCAATACTTCTATTATTCCTGGTTCATTTGCATGTTCCTGGCCTTTGTTCTGTTGTTGGAATTCAGGTGGTGGATAGTTCTGTTGTTGGCCTGAATTGTTGCTCCATGCGAAATTGGGATGATTCTTCCACCCTGGGTTGTAGGTGTTGGAATATGGATTGTTCCCCTGTCTGTTGAAATTGTTGACATAATTCACCGTCTCTTCAAGTTGGTTTGGTTCTGGTGCTCCTCCATATGATGAACTTGTGGTTCCAGTGATGTTCACAACTTGCGTGCTAAGTGTTTCTAGACATTTACATATCTGATCCAGCCTGGTATTCACTGTTGTATTTGCTCCAACTTCATAAATTCTTGCAATTCTTTAGATCATGCTCCTTTCTGTTGGCCATAAAGAATTGTTGTTGGCCATTTCTTCAATTAAGTCCCAGGCCTGATCTTCTCCTTTTGCCATCAAAGCTCCTTCAGCAGCAGCATCAATTGTGGTTCTCATTATTCCAGAAAGTCCATTGTAGAATGTTTGGACTTGAAGCCATTTTGAGATCTCATGATGAGGACATTTCCGGAGTAAATCTTTGAATCTTTCCCAAGCTTCGGAAAGGGATTCTGAATCTTGTTGCATGAAGGATGTGATGTCATTCCTTAACTTTACAGTTCTGGCTGGTGGAAAGTACTTTGCAAGAAATTTGGTGGTTAGAGTGTTCCATGTTGTGATGGAACCTGCTGGTAGTGAATGTAGCCAAGCTTTAGCTCTGTCCTTCAAGGAGTATGGAAAAACTCGCAGTCTCATTGCTTCTTTAGCTGCTCGGTTGTAATTGAAAGTGCCGCAAACTTCCAGGAAGTTACTGATGTGGGCATTAGGATCTTCAGTTGCATTTCCTCCAAACTGAATTATCTGCTGAATCATCTGAATGCAAGTTTTGATGTCACCCGCATTTTCTGGTAAGGGAGGAAGTACAATACAGGAAATGAGGCCGTCAACCACCGGAATGGTTCTGTCTCGAATGGGAATCGGTGGTGCAACGTTCAAAGGTTTAGGTTTCATGTTAACTAAAGCTTCTTGGCCTTCTCGCCTTTCCCTTCTCAACTGTCTAATGGTTCTTTCAATTTTTGGGTCAAGCGGTCAGAGTTCAAAGCTTCTGGTTCGTCTCATGTAGTTTCTGAGAACCTGAAACACAAGAAAACAAAAACAATAAGAAAAAAGAAATTAGATACAAGTAACGTATCTAACCTCTAAACTAATAGTAAAAGATAAATAAGTCCCCGACAACGGCGCCAAAAACTTGACCGGCGTAAACACACACGTATAACGCAAGCGCACGTATCGTTCAAGTAGTATAAAAATATCGATCCCACGAGGACTTAATATCTAATCTATTAAAGGGTTATCTAGATTCATTAAGATTAAGTTCCAATAAAGGCTACCCCCGCCCGACAGGTATATTCATATCCTGTAAGGAAATCTATTAAAGGGTTATCTATCCTCAAGGAAGATCGTGGGCTATTGAGTCTAAGGCTGAAATCTAAAATCTCTATGTCTAGTTCATTTTAGATTTACCAGATCAATTTTTTAATGGCCAGTTAATGAAAAAGCATTAAGATTAAGACTCAATAAATAAATCTTTATTTTACCCAAGCTATAATCTAACCCCTTATAAAACGGTGATATTAAAAGTCATCACAACCCCAGATAACTAATTTAGTTACAACACATAACTAGGGCTAGTAAAAACTTAAAAATAAAAGACATAAAGTAAAAATACGGTAAAGTAAATACTGAAAAGTAAATTACAATAAAATAAAATGCTGAGGTAAAAGGAATTACTTTTACTATTACTAATTTAGATATCTCCTATAAAATAATATATAAACTTGTGATAATATTACCAACCGACCAATCTGGCGGTATCCTGATTAAGTCAAATTAAGTCCAACCAGCCATTAAGGCGATAACATTTGTCCATAAACCAGCCATAAAGGCGGAACCAAAATTAAATTACCAACCGACCAATCTGGCGGTATCCTTTATTAGTCAGGTTTAAACCAGATTAAAATGAATTACCAACCGACCAATCTGGCGGTATCCTTTTTAAGTCAATATTTTAAATAGTGAATATATTATTTTTAAGGGAGATTAATCTAAATAGTAACAGTAAAAGAATTACCTTTCACCCTAGCTGGAGAAGTTACCTCCTCATGGTAAATAGTAAAAACTGTAAAAAGTAAAAAGTAAAAATTAAATTACTATTACTACAAAACGTAATTAAAATTAATTACAAGATAAAAAAAAAAACTAAAAATTAAAAAGAAAGTAAAGAGAGAAACTCTCTCTTTAGATAGAATAAAAGAGAGAGAGTGGTACGCTGAAATCTGAAATTTGAAGCTCTATTTATAGGCCCTGGTAGGCTTCCAGCGTCGCGATGCCAAGGCCTCTGGCGTCGCTACGCCAGCTTCTGTCGACGTGACAGCTTCTGGTTCATTTGTTTCCAGATTCTGGATAAGCTGATAAGGTGACACGTGGCGAGGTAGTTGGGCTTCAATTATTTTGACACGTGGCGGCTTCTGATTGGTCGATGAGATTCTTATCCGCCACGTGTCAGATAAGGATTAGATACTCAATTATTGATGCTGACGTGGCGCAGACGTGGCGGTGACGTGGCGCTGAAGTGTGAAAGGTCTTGGCGTCGCGATGCGGGAATTTACCAAAATACCTTTTTTGTCTAATTTTCACTGTTTTGGCCCAAATTACCTCCAGAATGTCCTGAAACTTTATTTATCTACCAAATAACACAAAACACATCAAAATATTCAAAAAACTCAAGAAACTATACAAAATATTAGGTTAAATGAGTGGGAAATAGTGATATATTTACCACTAATCATAAGTGCGATTAGAGATATCATTTTAATCGTAATTATTATGAGTTATTTTGATACAATCTAGACCATAAATGTGTCTTGAAACATGTTCTTTATTATCTTTGAGATATGAAGAACGAGTTTCTTATTATTGGAGAATAAAGTTTGCAACCATTAGGGTCAAATTAGAATTGAGTTTAATTATGACGTTAGACAATCTACGTCATAAATAGTCAGAAAAAATATAGTGAGAGTGTCATAGATGATTCTACTATATGAGTGGAATTAGTTGCAACTTATGAAATATTGGCTTATGAAGTTTCATAGTGACCTTATAGATTAGAAGTTTGATATTAGTGTTGAGTTTGCGGTTGTCTGCATAGTATTTTGGATTTGATCCATAAATACTTGGAAAACTTAGTAGCTGAAGCACAATGTTGATGTGGCATCTGAATCATATTGATGTAGAAATTAGTTTCTATAAAAAAAAAATATGAATGATGCTGTCTAAGGGAAATAATTGGGTTTGTTTGACAAATTCAATATGTTATAGCGGACCTACTCGTTGTTGCCTACCTCTTGAGTGCTAGGTGAGCTCTTGAGGGCTATGCGTATAAGATACACATTAAGATGTGTATATGATACCGTGGATTGGCACTAGAGCAAGTGTGAGAAATTATTAGGGTTGATGCTCGGAGCGCCAATCCGGATGTATTTATGTCTGATTCATGAATACTAGCAATATATTTTTCCATAATATTACTTATTTATGGTTGCACTTCTTGTCTTTTATTATATATATCGATCCAATTCTTTATATTGAAACTAAATCATGTTTAATGAGATATATATTAGACAAAGACCCGATAATATATAATGTAGTGCGCAATTACAACATAGCTTGTAATTGACATTGGGAAGTGTCACTACTAGATATATATTATCAAATAAATTTCCTGGCCAAGATTTACTGACACGGGTCGGTTAGTAAAATCCGCTGAGACCAGTACATGCCGTATATCAGACTTAGTCCGATGGTTTATCCCAATGAACCATGGTCTCAAGAAACTTGTATAGACGTGTAGGTGCTTATTTGATAAATACTGAACGACTCACTGTAGATTACCTAATAGATGGTACACCAACGTCAATAGGAATCTTCTCAGGTTGACTAGCATAGTGATTCTTTGACTTTAGATACCACTGTGGATATATGATTTATCATCCACATTTATATAGCAGTCATGTCACCGATCTATTAAGATCATACCTCCGCATGTTCGTTGAATGTGGACTCATGCTCATGATATCCTGTGTGTATCAAGATAGGATTCGTCAATCCTGTGTACAAGGCATAGGTATTCATTATATAATTAACAATCTGTTAAATCCATGACCGTGATATACATCGAAAGTAAGTTCCAAGTGTTAATTAGAAGATTGTTAATAAATACGTCGATATGATTATACCTATAGAGATTTGACGTTTATATCTATATCTTTGGTATAATCCGGATACATGTGACGGGGGTTATACATATGCAGTGACCTCGACATGTATGATGGCCTGGATCCCATTTGGTTGGAGGTACCACGGACATAGACACGGGGTTTAAGATGGCCTCAGATTCTTCTGGGATAGGACCAAAGGCCTCTTCTTGAGACATTTCACCATTGGCCTCCATCAGGACCTTATGGAGCATCTATAAGTTCAATCTGAGTTGCATCATTTCGAACATTCCTATAGATTCTTCCATACCCTCAATTTAGCCTTTACCTATGTGGCCTCCAGGCGGCCAGCAGCTCGGCATGTAGGCTCAGCTCCGTTTGGGACTTGGCCAACTCATCCCAGGCTTTTAAACTCGTTCACATCCTTCTCCAGTTCATCTTGTTTCTTCTGGAGCTTGCTCTCAGCTGTGACGGCCCTGACATGTTGGTGTTTTTGCTCACTTTTCTTTAGGGAAGCCTCGACCCGGGCCTCATCCATTTCATTCTTAATAATCTCTTAAGCTCGACGAAGGGAAGCAGCTTCAGCCTGGGCCTCATCCTTTTCTTTCGTCAGGGCCTCGGTAGATCATTTAAGGGCCCAAATATTTGCCTTTTCCATCAATTGACTTTGGAGCCTCTAGGCCTGGCCCCCTCAGAAAGTGTGATTGCCAGCAATTATATATTGGCGACCAAAAGATAGGCCAACTACATGATCAGAGACAAGGTCAGTGCTGTAAATAAAGGGAAAATGATACATTTTGGAAGGAAAGTTTTCTTTACCTTTGGATGGAACCGGTCAGATTTGCTGAGGACGTAACTGCGCATTATAAATATATTATCGGGTCATAGTTTCAATCTAATCGTAATTAGATCGAATATGTATATAAAAGCAAGAAGTACTACCATAAATAAGTAATATTTTGGAAAAATGAATTGTTCGTATTCATTAATCGGACATAAATACAATCAGGATTGGTACTCCGAGCACCAACCCTAACACTTGCAACCACTACTTCTTTGGTAAGCAACACAAAGTCTCGTTTAAATTCTCTTCTACGAGAAGATCAGAGTTGCTCAGTCTGGTACACTATGATGTTTGTGGTCCCTTTGAGGTTGATTTACTAGGCGGTGGTAATAAGTATTTTATGACTTTCATTGATGATGTTTCTCGAAAAGTCTGGATGTATTTCCTGAACACAAAGGATCAGGTCCTAGATCAGTTAAAGTTGTTCCACGCCATGGTAGAACGTGAAATTGGGAAGAAGCTAAAGTGCCTCCGCATAGATGATGGAGGCGAGTATAGTTCTAGGGAGTTTGATGCTTACTACAGGAAACACGACAATCGACATGAGAGAATTGTTTCATGCACCCCACGGTATAATGGCGTAGCTGAAAGAATGAACCGCACCATTATGAAGAAAGTCATAAACATGATAAGTATGACTAAGCTGCCAAAGTCATTCTGGGGAGAAACTGTTCGTACCGCATGCTACCTGATCAACAAATCACCATCTATACCGTTGAATTCTGAAACTCCGGAGAAATTATGGTATGATAAGAATCACTCATACTCTCACCTAAGAGTATTCGGTTGTTTAGTCATTGCACATGTATCCAAGAAGCTCAGGCAGAAGCTCGATGGAAAGACAACTCCATATATATTCCTACGCTATAGAGATGAAGATTTTGGATACATACTATGGGATCCGAAAGAAAAGATGGTTATCAGAAGTCAGGATGTAGAGTTTCTTGAAGACCGAACAATTGAAGACATTGAAAAGCCCAATATGTCTTCCAATTCCAGTGCCGACATAAATCCAGACCCAGCACCAGCACAATTGACCACAGATAAAGTGCATGATGATATTTTAGAAGCAGAACTAGAGGAGGCAAATAAAGATGTCGAGCAAGGGGAGACACAGCCCGCTCCATCGGAAGCTACATAAGAGAGTGCTGAGCAGGAGGAGCTGCAACCAACTCCACTAGAAACTACAGGATAATCCATTGAGTTGGATGATGACATACCTCCTAAAACCAGTGGACCTTAGACAAGAAGATCTGAGCGAGGCATGATTCCATCAACCAGATATTCGGGATCCGAATATATTCTACTTATTGATGAAGGGGAGCCAAAGAGGTTCTCACGAGGCAAAAAGGCACTGAGGATCAAATGGGTAAAGAAAATATGGCAGCTGAACTGTGCAGAGACATAGTGAAGCGAAACTGTGCAGAGACACAACAGAATAGTACTGTGCATAGACACAGTGAAGTGTACTATACAGAGACATAGCATAAAAGTACTGTGCAGAGATACAGTGAATTGTACTATGCAGAGACACAACTGATATATCAACAAAGGTGGTTTATCAAGACAAGCTAGACTTATGCAGAGATATAGCCGGGATAGCTGTCAGATGATAATCGTTTCAGATGCAGCTATAGTGGGAGAATTGTAAAGTCCATATGCCTTCATCACCATCAATACAAGCCTCCAAAGAACTTTAAGTGGAAGATTGACAATGGTGCACCATATTTAGAAATTGAAGCAAACCACCAAAATAACTTTAGGTGGATTTGTTGTTTTGTTGACTTTTGAGTCATGAGCTTGGCTATAAATTCATAGTTCATTTGAGATTTCAAATCACCCCAAAAATATTAAGCTTCAAGAAAGAAGGCTTAGAGAGTGTGTAAAAGTGAGGTTTTTGTAAATAGTTTCAATACTTGTAATTTCTATTCTTGTAAATAATAGAATCAGTTTTTCCTCAAAAACACTTTGTAGTGATCAGAGAATCACAACAAATTCTTCCTCATCTCTCTGGAGACGTCATTTGAGAGCTTCTGAAATGGAAGATATGTCATCCCTTTCAGAGATTATCAGCTGCGTCTAGACTTCATCTGCTGCATCTAATTCGGTCTTATGGTCTAGCAGCACAAATGGGTCTTTGTCTGTACGCAGTTACTATTAAATTTATTAGCTAATATTAATCTACTATAGAGCTGGAAATTTCCCTTTATTCGGAAACTTTAGCCCTTAAATAGTTCCAAATATTCAACTGGCTTTTCTTCCTTAGTAAAATTCAAAACTAAGAGTTTCTATCTAGAAGGGGTTATCCTGATGTGTTGATTCCCTTTCATGTTGTTGATGGTGTTTTCAAGCACTACAATATTTACAACAGCATGACAAAGACAAAAGAGTAATTTCTTTCTCTGGTTGACTTCATGGTCAGACCGACCACTTCATGGTCAGACCGACCACTTCATGGTCAGACCGGCCACTTCATGTGTAGACCGACCAGGTCATGTTAGACCGACCAGATCATGTGAAGACCGACCACATCCTGTGGGGCCAACCATTTTAGTTCAGATGACCGAGCATTATAGAGATTGGCAATGAGACTCTCAGCTAGAAGATTGCCATGACCGACCTCATGGATACTGGCCATATAGCGAGGCGTGTTCAGGAAGATAGAGCACCGTATTTTCTCGGATAAAGTGATAAATTATCCTACTTTCACGGGAGAATTGACGAATTGATATCTTAATAGGACAAGGGAAGTAAAGGTAGTTTGAAATTAGGAAACCTTGTGGCGGAAGAAAGTTGACTCAACTAGGAACCCTTGTAGGAGAAGGAGTCCAAATTCTGTTATTATAAATAGGAGGGTAGAGCGTATGTAAAGGGACATGAAAAAAATCATCACAAGAGTGAGGAATTCGAATTGTAAAGTTCCAATTTGTAAGAGCGAAAGAGAGGCCTGAAAGGTGTATTTAAGTAATAATAGAGCACCACCCTGTTCTTTCCCGTGGACGTAGGTCGGATCCCAAAATCCACCGAACCACGTTAAATTGCCTTGTCTGATTGGTATATTTTCTTATTTTCCGCTAAATTTGCTTTTAGTTTCCCATAACTAAACAAATTCACAGTTGGAGGAGGATTCCCTCGGAGGTGATATTCCTATATTACCCTGAGACCAAAATCCACCGTCAACAGTTGGCGCCGTCTGTGGGGAACTTCAGCAAAAAGCAACTCGCGTGATAAGACAAATGGCGGAAGACGGAGATCACCAACCAGGAGGTCCGGCAATAGACTGGATGAGAAGAATGGAAGATAGCATGAGAACTGTGATGGAACGACTAGAAAGAATGGGAGGAGCGGACCACGAGAAACCAGAAACCGGGGCCGGCCAGAAGAGAAAAGAAAGGGAAAAAGGGAAAAGAATAGCAGATGTAAGCGAGGACGAGGAGCCCAGAAAAAGAGGCCCTTATGGGGTAAGATCTGAAGTGGTAGGAAGAGAACCGCGATCAGAAGACACATGGGAAAGAGGAGGAACAAACACCCGATCCCTCCTCCGACAGTTTTTACAACTCCAAAAGGGAAGATAGAAAGTACAACGAAGACATGCAGGAGACCTCCGAGCTCATGGAACGCCACACCCGGAACAACAGACGAACAGAAGGACACAGAAGGCGACACGGGGGGACAGCCCATGGAATAAAATCTTGGTTAAGAAAAGAGATGACCAGATGGGGAGAAGGCCTCAAGATCGGCACAGGAGACACCGGAGGCGAGGAAGAGAGGTCTCCCCTTACGGAAGAGATAAAAACAGCACAATTCCCAAAGCGGTTTAACATGCCGACCATAACGCCATACAAAGGCCACTCCGACCCAAAGTCCCACATTGAGAATTTTGTCCTCCTGATGGAAGTACAGGGGGTAACGGGCGACACCGTATGCAAAGTATTTCCCTTAACTTTGGGTGGACCTGCCATCCTATGGTATAGAAGTCTGGCCCCGGGAAGTATCCAGAGCTTCTCCCAGCTTAAAAAATCATTCATCCGACACTTCAAAGGAGCCTGCACCCCTAAAAAGACAATAGGAGAATTAAGGCTCATGAAACAGGGAGATGACGAAACACTAAAGAGCTTCATTGAAAGGTACCACAACACCGTACTCGAGGTCGGAGGATACGAATCCCAAGAAGCCCTGGAAAGTCTGAAAGGAGCCCTAAGGGTCGGGAAACTGTGGACCCATCTAAGAATCCATGAAACGCCGGACTACGCTACCGCACTGGAGATAGCCAGGAAGTACGTCCTGCTAGAAAGCGAAGAAAAAGTATCCCGGAGGGGGACAACCACCAGAGAAAGGTTGATAAGGAGGGAAGACCACCGGCGACCGGAGAGAGAATTCCGAAAGTTCAACCCAAGACCCAAGGAATTCAAGCCGATGGCACAGAAGGACACAAGGAAAGAGACCCACAACTCAGGTAAACCACGTGGTTCGAGAGGAGACATATATCCCTTTGAGCAAGCCGCCAGGAGAATTCATCATGGAAATACGGGAGAAAGGTCTCTTAATAGAACCAGACCTCAGGAGGTTCCCCCAGACAGAAAAAACAAAAGGTCCTACTGCCTACATCACAACCTAAAAGGGCACACAACCGATGAGTGCAAGGATCTACGGGAACAAATGGAGGACCTAGCCCGGAACGGGTACCTGAACAATTACATCGACCACGAAACCATGGCCGCCAGACAAAGGGCAAGGAATCGAGGGGTAAACGTCATCGCAGGAGGGGCAACGCTGGCCGGGGACTCTAATCGGTCAAGAAAGAATTACAGCCGAGCACGGGGGACGGAGGTGCTAAAAACAGAAAAAATCCCAAACCCCCAAGGGAATCGGTCAACACCCATTATGTTCACCGATGAGGACGCTCAGGGGGTAAGTTTCCCCCACGATGACGCACTGATAATAAAAGCAACAATTGGCGGCACAGAAGTAGACCGAATCCTGGTGGATCCTGGGAGCGCGGTAGACATAATTTCCAAAGAAACATTGGAGGACCTGGGAGTAGAATACACAGCCCTAACCAAGGACAGCACCCCCTGTACGGATTCGGGGGTTCAACGGTCATCCCCCTGGGAAAGATTCAGTTAGCAGTAACAATCGGGACTGCCCCCAAAACACGAACAGTCATGATAAACTTCACCGCGGTAGTGCTAGACTGCATGGCAGTTATCAAGTCATTGTCGGCCGCCCCTTCATGATGAAAACCAAGGCCGCAATGTCGTGTCATTACTTGAAATTGAAGTTCCCCACACGGGAAGGGATCGGAATCGTGTGCGGGAGCCAGAAAAAAGCCCGCAGCTGTTTCGCCACTTTCTCGCGAGAAACCCTCTGCGTTGAAAGAGGCATCAAGAAGAGACAGAGAGACGAGGATGATGAAAATACAAGGAAAAACCCTGCTCCTCGGCCCGACAAAACTGCACGGCTCGGATCAGCCGAAGAGTTGGAGAGTTGGAAGAAGTCAATTGTTCGGGCCAGAGAAGAACATAAAAATAGGAGGAAGTCTAGACAAAACCCTAAGAAAAGACTTGTTGGAATGCCTGCAAAAGTACCCCGACGTTTTTGCATGGGGACACGATGACATGCCCGGAATCGACCCAAAATTCATAAGCCATCGCTTAGCGGTGAACCCATTACATAAGCCAGTAAAACAGAAGAGGAGAATATTCAACCAGGAGCGATGCGGAGCAATATCAACCGAGGTGGAAAAATTGCTGAAAGCCGGTTTCATCCGAGAAGTAAAATACCCAGAATGGGTGTCCAATGTGGTACTGGTGAAAAAGTCTAACGGGAAGTGGAGAATGTGCGTAGATTTCACCGACCTCAACAAAGCATGTCCAAAAGACAGCTTTCCCCTCCCAAATATAGACCAACTGGTAGATACCACCGCTTGCCAAGGGCTGCTAAGCTTCATGGACGCCTTCTCAGGATACAATCAAGTCAAGATGTACCCTGCAGATGAGGAGAAGACCACCTTTATTACTGACCAAGGGCTATACTGCTATAAAGTAATGCCTTTTGGATTAAAAAAGCAGGGGCGACCTTCCAGAGACTGGTGAACAAAGTTTTCAAACCGCTCATCGGCACGACCATGCTGGTATATGTCGACGACATGATAACAATGTCAGAGGAACCAAGAGACCATATAGCCGACCTGAAGAAAACTTTCGAACTCCTGAGGAAGCACAATTTAAAGCTCAATCCAGAGAAAAGTGCACATTCGGGGTAGCCTCGGGAAAATTCCTGGGCTACATGGTAAGTTCACGAGGCATTGAAGCAAACCCGCAAAAGATACAGGCCGTGCTAGACCTGAAGTCTCCCCGGACAGTTAAGGAAGTGCAAAGCCTTACAGGAAGAATCGCCGCACTCAACCGGTTCATCTCACGAGCAACCGACAAGTGTCATCATTTCTTCAAAGTCATCAAGAAAGCTCAAAAAGGGGTCGACTGGACACCCGAGTGCGAAGAAGCCTTCCAGCACCTAAAACAATACCTGGCGCAGCCCCCTCTCCTAGCCAAACCCCTCCCAGGGGAGACACTATATCTATACCTGGCCGTCTCGAAGCACGCAGTGAGCTCGGCACTAGTACAAGAGACCGACCACGTCCAAAAACCAGTTTACTACGTCAGTAAAGCCCTGCTGGACGCAGAAACTCGATACCCCGTGCACGAACTCGTCGCCCTATCCCTGGTCACCACAGCTCGGAAGTTACGACCCTACTTTCAAGCCCATCCGATCAAAGTATACACGGATTTTCCCCTGAGACAAATCTTGCAGAAACCAGAGGCCTCAGGGAGGCTGATGAAGTGGTCAGTGGAAATAGAAAGCTAGCGACATCTCCTACCTCCCAAGAACAGCATAAAAGGGCAGGCCTTAGCAGACTTCATAGCAGAGCTCACGGAACCACAGGTCTTAGCCGTAGAAGAAGACAGGTGGGAAATGTCTGTAGACGGGTCCGCGAGCTCGCACGGCTACGGAGCGGGGGTAGCACTAAAAAGTGAAAAGGGAGAAGAAATACTGCTCGCCCTCAAATTCGCCTTCAAAACCACGAACAATGAAGCAGAGTACGAGGCGATACTGGCCGGACTAAGACTATGTACGGTAGTAGGAGTCCGCAATGTAGTGATCAGAAGTGATTCTCAGCTAGCAATACAACAGCTGAAAGGAGACTTTCAAGCCAGAGAACCAGCCATGATAGCTTACTTAGCCGAAGTAAAGAAAGAAATGGGTGGAGAAGGTAGGAAATGTACTCTTCAAACAAGTCGGACGAGAAGACAACTGCGAAGCAGATTCCCTGGCCAGACTTGCCTCTTCAATGAAGACAGAAAACCCCAGATTAATCCCTCTTATATACCTCCAAGAAAGGAGCATAGGGGAGACCGAGGTGGATGTACTAGAAGAAGAAGACAAAGATTCATGGATGCAACCGATCAGGAGGTACCTGGAAACAGGAGAAACCCCTAAAATAAAAAGGAGGCCAGAAAGCTGAAGTTCAAGAGTACCAAGTTTTCCCTAATTGGAGGAGTACTCTACCGGAGAGGATACACCGTACCCCTCCTAAGATGCTTAGCACCAGAAGAAGCAGACTACGTGCTCAGGGAATTCACGCAGGCATCTGCGGAAGCCACGCCGGGGGAAGATCGATCGCCTTCAAAGCCTTAAGACAAGGATTTTACTGGCCAACCATGCACGAGGATGGCATGAAGATAGCACGGAAATGCGAGGGATGCCAAAAGAATGCCAACCTCCACCATCAGCCAGCAGAACAGCTGACCACCATATCCAGCCCCTGGCCCTTCGCCCAGTGGGGGCTAGACATCATAGGGCCGATGCCGAAAGGACGAGGTCAGGCGAAATATGCAATCGTGGCCATAGACTACTTTACCAAATGGGTGGAAGCAGAACCATTGTCCATCATCTCGGAAAAGAAAGCCACGGAGTTCCTTAAGAGAAATATAATTTGCCGGTTCGGAGTCCCCCAGGCAATCATCACCGACAACGGAAAACAATTTGACAGCAGGGGATTCAGAAAACTCTGCGAAGACCTCCAGATAACCTTAAAATTCGCCTCGCCAGCCCATCCCAAGTCGAACGGGCAGGTTGAAGCCACCAACAAAACCATCAAGTCAAACCTGAAAGCTAGGCTCGGATCGAGCAAAAGCTATGGGTCGAGGAACTACCAGAGGTACTGTGGGCACACCGAACGACCTTCAAGGACTCAACAGGAGAGAAACACCCTTCTCTCTATCATACGGATGTGAGGCCGTCATCCCAGCCGAGATCGGAATATCAACCCACCGGGTCCGCCACTTTGAAAGCGAACAGAACGAAGAACTCATCAAAAATCACCTCGATCTGGTCGAAGAAAAAGGGAACAGTCAGCAGTAAGAGCAGCCATCTACCAACAGAGAATGGCCCGATTCTATAATAAGAGAGTTCGGACCCGCTCCTTCCTGCCAGGTGATCTAGTGCTAAGAAGAGTGACCATGAACACCCGACGACCTGAAGAGGGCTCGTTAGGCGCCAAGTGGGAGGGACCTTACAAGATCGCTGAGATAGTAAGACCAGGGGCCTACATCCTGGAGCAACTGAACGGCAAGAGATTGAAGAAGCCATGGAACACCGAGATGTTAAGAAAGTACTTCCCATAAAGATCAACTTTGCTCCTTTTTTTCTTTTCTCCTTTTTGCAGAAGCTAAAACGCCAGAAGTGCTGTTGTAAAAGGGGCGGTCCGCCCCCAAACATGAATAAAATTCTTTTTTTTCGGATGGATTTCGCCCGCTGAGGCCGCTTATTTTATCCAGCTCGGGGACGGGCGATGTCCCACCGAGTCTGCCCTTTGGACTGGGGACGTAACATTCCCCCAGGGCCAAGTGATTCAAACAGCTCGGGGTCGGGCAATGTCCCACCGAGTCTATTCTTTGGACTGGGGACGTAACATTCCCCCAGGCCAAGTGATTCAAACAGCTCGGGGTCAGGCGATGTCCCCCCGAGTCTATTCTTTGGACTGGGGACGTAACATTCCCCCAGGGCCAAGTGATTCAAACAGCTCGGGGTCGGGCGATGTCCCACCGAGTCTATTCTTTGGACTGGGGACGTAACATTCCCCCAGGGCCAAGTGATTGAAACAGCTCGGGGTCGGGCGATGTCCCACCGAGTCTGCCCTTTGGACT
>SKCR01027311.1:0-50598 GCA_019454045.1 Zanthoxylum bungeanum | reverse complement strand
AATGAGATTCTCGCTCAATACGCCTCCCGGTACTCCGCAGCACAATGGAGTATCTGAGAGGAGAAATCGGACTTTATTAGATATGGTCCGATCGATGTTGAGTTATACAGATTTACCCTATTATTTGTGGGGTTATGCTATTTTAACTGCCACACATCTTTTGAACAAGATTCCTTCCAAGGCTGTTCCTACGACTCCGTATGAGATATGGACCGGTAGGAAATCGAATCTTAGTTACATTAAGATTTGAGGGTGTCCTTCTTATGTCAGGATGGCTCAGCAAGATAAACTTTTGCCTCGAGGGCAGAAGTTTAGGTTTGTTGGATATCCTTCAAATACGAAAGGATATTTGTTCTATGATACCGAACATCGAAATGTGTTTGTAGCTCGCTTCGCAAAATTTTTAGAAATATAATTTTTGGCTGAAGGTGGTGATCATAGAAAGGTTGAACTTGATGAAGTTCAACCTGGAACCAACGAACTAATGGAGGAACCCGTAGTTCAAGAAGATGGAGAACCTTCAACACACACACTCTGTAGGTCACAAAGGGTATCTAGACCTCATGAACGCTTGTATTTGATACAAGAAAATAGTCTCGATGTTCTCTTATTAGAAAAGACTGACTCTTTTACCTATAGAGAATCGATGTTGGACATCGACTTCGTGAAGTGGCAAGACGCCATGAAATCCGAGATGGACTCAATGTATGAGAATCAAGTTTGGAACTTGGTTTCGCTTCCCGAAGGAATTATTTCTATCAGTTGTAAATGGATTTACAAGAGGAAACGAAGGTCCGATGAAAATGTTGAAACCTTTAAGGCCCGACTGGTAGCTAAAGGTTACTCGCAGCGACCTGGTGTCGACTACGATGAAACTTTTTCTCCAGTTGCCATGCTAAAGTCCATCAGGATTTTATTGTCAATTGTCGCATATCATGATTACGAGATTTGGCAAATGGATGTCAAAAAGGCATTTCTAAATGGATTTCTTGATGAAGAAATCTATATGGAACAACCGGAAGGTTTTGCATCTAGCGAGAACTCGGGCATGATATGCAAACTGAAGAAGTCCATTTATGGACTTAAACATGCTTCACGAAGTTGGAATCTTCGATTCGATGAGATAATCAAATTGTCTGGTTTTCTCAAGAATTAGGAAGAATCATGTGTGTATCAGAAGGCCAGTGGGAGTATGGTGGTATTTTTAATTCTCTATGTTGATGACATCCTTATCATTGGGAATGATATTGGGATGATGCAAGGAGTCAAAGCTTACCTCTGTAAGAATTTCTCCATGAAGGACCTGGGTGAATTTTCTTATGTCTTGGGCATAAAACTCTATAGTGATAGAGAAAGGAAGCTTATTGGGTTATCACAATCTACGTACATAGATAAGATCTTAGAACGGTATAATTTTGGTAACTGTAAGACAGCAAACATACCGTTCAGACATGGTTTACATCTTTCAAAGAAGATGTGTCCGCAAATAGAAGATGAGAAGATTAGAATGTCTAATCAACCTTATGTTTCGTGTTTGGGCAGCATCATGTATATCATGTTATGTACAAGGCCTGATATCAGCTTCACAGTTAGTGCGACGAGAAGATATCAGTCCAATCCAGGAAATGACCATTGGATGGCCATTAAACATATCCTAAAGTATCTTAAAGGTACTAAGGATAAGTTTATAATTTATGGAGGAAACGAATTGCAAGTTAATGGGTATACGGATTCCGATTTCCAATCGGATCCTGATGATAGAAAGTCTACATCAGGATTCGTGTTTACCCTTAACGGTGGTGCAGTTTGTTGGAAGAGTTCCAAACAGGGGTCGACAGCTGATTCCACCACAGAGGTGGAATATATTGCAGCTTCTGAAGCTGCAAAAGAAGCTGTATGGGTTATGAACTTTATCACAGAATTGGGAGTAGTCCCAAGTATCGAGAATCCGATTCTGTTATACTGTGATAATACTGGAGCCATTGCGCAAGCAAAAGAACCAATGGTGCATCAGAAGTCGAAGCATGTGGAACGAAAGTTCCACATCATTCGAGAGATTGTGTCGCGATGGGACATTACTGTGTGCAAGGTACCAAGTGAAGATAATGTAGCAGACCCGCTTACGAAGGCCATACCTCCGAAGTTATTTGATAAACATGTGGAGTCGATGGGTATTAGATACAATCAATATTGGCACTAGAGCATGTGGGAGATTTTGTTAGGGTTGGTGCTCTGAGCGCCAATTTTATTATGTATTTCCTTGTAAATACTAATGTAACGTTTTATTATGAATAAAATGAACAGTTTCTTTTATATAACTTCTTCTTTAATATGGTAAAGACGTAACCGACCTTAGAATGATTAGTTATGATACTGTTGCAAAATCATCGCAACTGACATTGAGTTGTATCATGACGTTGTCATTCTTAGACAGTTCCCGGTCAAGGTTTACACTACTTGGTCAGTAAAGTAAACCTATAGAGACTGGTACATGTCGTATATTTGAATCTTAGATTCCGATGGTTTCTCAGTGAACCATGAGTCTTGGAGACTCGTATAGACATGTAGGTGTTTATAACAGATAAACACTGAACGACTCACCGAAGATTCTTAATGGATGGTACACCAACGTCAATAAGAATTTTCTCGAGTTGAGTGAGCATAGTGATTCTTTGACTTGAGATACCACTGTGGATATCTGAGTTATCCTCCACACTTAGATGGTAGTCACGTCACCGATCTATTTAGATCAGACCTCTGCCTGTTCGTTGGGAGTGGACTGATGCTCAGGATATCTTGTGTGTATCAAGATAGGATCCGTCAGCTCTGTGTACAGAGTATATATATTCAATATGGTATTAGCAATTTGTTAAATCCATGGGCCCGTGGTACACTTTAGATATTAGTTCTAAATGTTATTTGAGGGATTGCTAATAGAAACGTCGACGTGATTATATCTTTAGAGATTTGACGTTTGTATTTGTATCTCTGGATTAATCCGGATACCTGTGACGAATGAATTATACGTATGCAGTGACCTCGACCTGTATGATTCAGTGAGTTTATCAGTGTTCGTCATAATTTACGGGTGGTTGACTTATGGACACGAAATTTGATTTCGTGACGGATATGCCTGAATCTAGAGAGTCTCACTAATGAAATTTACTCGTAGAACACTAGGGCAACCGTTATAAATAATACTGATCATTTATAACTCGTTTAATTGTTAAACGAAAAATACATGCAATCGGGACCTATCGGTCATTTCCAATATTGATGTGTATTTTATTTAATACTTGATTTTATTAAATACACATTAATAAAATATCAAATTGTGATATTTGACTTATATCATTAATAAATATGTATTTGAGATATTTAATGTAAATATAATACATATATTTAAGATATTTATATTTTTTAATTAATTATTTAATTGTTAAATAATTAAATTAATTTGTAAAACAAATATCTTAATGTCATGATTAATTTGGAAATGGCAAGTTTTAATTGGAACACATAATTGATGACTTTATTAAAGATAGGATTTCCTTTATTGAAGCATTAATGTGGACCAATTAAATTCAAACAAAATTTAAGTATTAGATATTTAATTTTGCTTGCAAGGTTCGGCCATTAAAAGATTTGGATATCAAAATTGCTTTGGTTTCTCTTTCATTAAGACAATTTTCACAAAACAATTTACAAAGGAAGGTTGGGAGAAAAAAAAAACTTGAAAGAACAAGAAATTCATCAACAAAGTCTTGAATTTTGTAAGTAATTTCTAATTTTCTTCAATTAGGAAATTGTTTACATGAGCCTAAGCTTCAATTTGTGATGCTTAGAATTTTCTCTAATCCTTAAGTATGTAATTTAATTGTGTTTAAAGCTTGTTGGATGTTATAAGCATGTGTGATTAATTATTGAGTTAATTAGGAGTAATTAAGCTTAATAAATTAATTAGAAAATTAAAGTTGCTATTCTAGAGTTAATTAGCCATTCATAATTAGCCTAGAATTGTTCTTGATTAATTTCATGATGGTGAGAATTAATTGGTGTAGTAATTTGAAGATTAAAGTATTGAATTTTATTAAGTTAGTCTAAATTGCCCAATTTGAGTGATTTGTGAAATTAGGGTTCTTAACCCACTCAAATTTTGGGGTTCTCATATATAAGCTTTAATTTGATGTATATTTGATGCATGTAAAATTTGGGATTAATTGGATTTGATCTTGATATGTTTTGAACAAATTGGGCCAAATTGCAATTAATTAAAATTCCGGGCTGTTTGTTTAAAAATTCCAGAAAAATCTGGGCAGTGGCGCAAATCTGGAAAATATTTCTGGTTTTGTAGAAAACTTAAAAAAATTATTTTGGGATTAATTTGGAATTAATTAAATATGTAATTGACATATTTAAAACTAAAATAATTAATTTGCAAAAGTTTGGGGAAATTTTGTAATTAAAAGAAATATGATTTCTTAGGTTATATTTCATAATTTAAGTATTGGTTAATTAAATAAATAAGTTTATTTAATTGTTCGAAGAAAAATTTTTGAAATCGGAGAAATCGTTTTTCCGCGTTCCGCTGCGCTAACCTTGTAATTCCCAATAAAACCCCAACACTAATGCCCTAAATCCAACTGGCTTGGGAGTCATTGGTCCAAAGCTCGCTATATGGATTGAAGATGTTGTAAAAAAAAAATATCTGAAATCCGAGTAATTAAGTCTGTAAGGGTGTCTTAACAAAAGCTCGCTACATGGATTGAAGATATTGTAAAAAAAAAAGATATCTGAAATCCGAGAAAATAAGTCTATAAAGGTGTCTTAACACCTAGTGCCCTAAAGCCAACTAGCTTTGGAGTCATTGGCCCAAAGCTCGCTACATGGATTGAAGATGTTATAAATAAATAAATAAATAAATCCATTGCTAAAAAATTGTGTGAATTCTGATATATAACTTTAGGACAAAAATATTACTCTCTTCTCAACTGCACTTATGAATATTGTGGGTACAATGATTTGATTAATACCTTGTTGGTTGTGTATATGAAAAATGGTAAAAATAATCGGAGAATTTACTTATTTGGTAATTTAAAAAGAAAGAAAACAACTATTAACTTGGATAAGACGTTTCACTTGTTTAGTCAAAACTTGTTTATTCTCTTTTCTCTTGTATTTTTATTTTTGTGTGCATTAAATTGACTTTTGTGGGTATCGTCACTGTAAGCCCTCACGCGACTACAACTCGTCCACTAGGGACACCTAGGGGTTTAAAGGCTTGTTGTATACGCTAAATGCAACCGTGATCCCTACGAAAATGGCTTAGTTTAATTTTAATTATTTATTGCATTTTATTTTGTTGTTTTGCTCAAGGACTATCAAAATGTTAGGGTTGGGGGTGTGATAAGCGAAAAATATATCAATATTTACCGCCCATTTTACTTAATATTTTGTATAGTTTATCGAGTTTTATGAACATTTTCATGTGTTGTAACATCCCCGATATAGAGATGTTACCGACAGGCAACAGATCCCACTGTCGCCTTAGCCTTTAACATTTGAACTATGACACTTACTTCATGTTTCCATACTATGCAATATCTATTAAACTAAGTATGAATATATATATATATATATATATATGATCAAAAGTAAATGTAATGTATAAACATCATCACTATCATGTCAGAAATACAACAAAATGACTCCTCGAAAGACTACACTCTAGATGAATAGCTTTGGAATGATGGACCCGACGACTAATGATTGTAGTGTAACTCATGTCCTCGAACTGGGTTTCCAAAATAACATATGGCTCACCAAAAGGAGTGTCCTGCAAAATAATTGGGAAGTGGTGGGGTGAGTCCAGAGGATCTCAGTGAGTGGAGCTACAAAAATAAGAAAACATATCAGAACATCATATGAAACCATTTATACTTAAAGCTTTTCTGAAAACTTTCTTGAAACTCATACTTTTCTTTTCACTGGAAATTTTTTTTTGAAAACTTTCAGAGAAAATAACCCTGGTGTTGTAGAAAACTGGACGCATGGGGGCTTTACGTATCGCCGTCCCCAAAGCATGCCACTACTGTCTCTGAAATGGTGGTCTTGGGGCGTTACGTATCTTCGTCCCCAAGCCACAAACTAGAACTGGGGGTGCAGATCTATGCCACCCTCCAGGCTTTGAAACTAGGGTCTAGGGGCGTTACGTATCGTCATCCCCTAGCCCCGATCTACGTGTGCACATGGGATCTGTCCGTCAATTCCATAAGTAAGAGCTTAGGTGGGTTTTTTCCCCATGCCTGAAAAAATATAAGATAATGCTAATAAACTTTAAAATTTTTGAATCAAATCTCATTTAACATGTAACTGATAATTAAATAAGGCTAACGCCCTAAAACTTTTACAGTAAGTCTTGAAATAGATTTTAATATGAAATAAGTAATTATAAAATCAACTTGCAAAAAGAAAAATAAATCTCCACTCACAGATTTTAATCCAGCTAAGTTTCCTTCACGTCGCTGGGGGCGAGCGCGGCTCATGTCGAGTATCTATAAAGAATATACGGAGTTAGAATCAGCAGTTATAAAATACGATTCATAATCACATAAAATTCCTTTACCTAATTGGATTACCCTATTAGAACATTTCTATTCCTCAAATGAAATGTAAAACAAAAATGCAGACATTCGATTATGTGTCGCATCTCCTAAAAAAATTCTGGCTTTTGGTCGTTGTGTCGCGTCGCGACGCGTAGTCGTTTTCCAGAGACAAAATCTAATTCTTCGTGATCAGCCCCCAAAATCCAATCTCACAAAATCCCAATCAAATACTACATCCACAACACATCCACAAGCAAATATAAAATCTAGTTTATCATTATAACACACTCCTAACAGCCAAACGCCATAAAAACCATCATCCTTACTAAATCAACAAACTTATATAACATGTCTAAAACTACCCAAACACATATTCCTTCAACCCAAACCATCCAAACTTCATTATTGCCAAGTCATTAGCTCACTACCCATCTTCCACTACCAAAAATGCAAATCATAAAAAATTTGGGTTAAGAACCCTCACCTTGTTTCTGTAACGACCCAGGTGATTTTAGCAATTTCTGCATAAATTATATTTTTTGTGAGTGAGGCCGCGTCCGAGCGCAAAGTTTATTTTATAGTAAAATGAGAATTATTGCAAGGAAATAGCTATTAGATATAATTAATTAAAACTTAAGGGGTTAATTCGAAATTAATCATACTTGTGTAGAGGTTTCTAGATAAATATAATATATCTTTTAGATATTTTTAATACACATATTTTATTATTCTAGAAAATGCTACACACATTTATTGTATATATATATATAACACAATAATAATTAATTTTAGAAAAACCTGCACACATATAATATATATATAACCTACAGGTGTGACGGAGAAAAAAAAATTAAATAATAAAAAGGAAGAAGAATGGAGAGAGAGCGGAGAGGGATTGCAAGAGAAGAGATACTGAGAGAGACGCCGAGAGAGGTGCAGAGTGAGATGAGCAAAGAGAAGAACTAAGACCGAAGTAGAAGGAAAAATAGAGAGAATGAGAGACTGAAAGAAGAAGAAACCAGAAGTCAGAGACGAGAGAAGAAATAGAAGAAGGCCGAGAGAGGGAAAAGAAAGGGAAGAGAAAAAAGAGAGAGGTAGAACGAGGAGAAGAAGATGATGAGGAGTTCGAATCTGGGAGTTTAAATTCGTTAATGGAGTCAAATTGAAAAAAATCTTATAGTAGAAGATATTGTTAGTTCCATTTTTAATGGCATGTGTCCGTGACAAAACAAGTTCAATTGAGTTGTAATCTTTCTTGAAGATCTTTGTGCAATTGGACTGGTTTCTGGCTGCTGTGCATCAGACATACGTTCGTGGTGCGTTCGTTGCAGTGTTCGAACGGTTGGCGTTAGTGTCACGTTCTCTATTGGGTTCGAACGGGCGCATTCCAGAGAGCAAACGTTCGAGACACGTTCTTGTGGGGTTCGAACGGGAGCTTTCCAGAGAGCTCACATTCGTTGTGCGTTCGATTGATGTTCGAACGAGTCTTCACAGAAAGGGCGCGTTCGTGTAGCGTTCTAGTAAGCGTTCGAACGCGACTGCGATCTGAACGCGTTTTTGGCCTGCAAAACCCTAGGTTTTCTCCCTACCTATAAATATAACCCTTAGCCGTCATTCTCATGAGTGGAAGCATATTTCTCTTGAGCCAAATACTCTCAAAGCTTTCAACTCTCTTTGATTCCACCATTGAAGACTTCTTCATCTTCTTGTCTTCTCTATTAATGGTGTGAATCCTTCTTTGATAAACCTTCAACACAACCTAACCCAAAATCCCTAATCCTTTAGAGTTCTTTAGGAGGAGTTTTGGTAGTCGGAGTTCCGGCGTCAATTGGTGATATAATCTACTCAGAGACTTCAGAGGTTCTGAAGAAAACCGTGGGTCGCGGGCTTGAGGAGTTCCTTGAGTTCTTGCAGTATAGAGGTACTTGAGTCGGTGGAGTTGCCACCATAGGTCTTGACCATCGCTGTAAGTTTTTCTCGATATAGTGGATTCGGGTGGTAGCCTATACCCGGAGTGGTTTTTTACTCGGAAGAGTTTTCCACTTCGTCACCAAAATTATTGTGTTGAATTTTGTGTGATTGATTTTATTTGCTGCTTTATTTATCGTTATTGTTTTTATATTTGCAGCATATTTTATTTGATTGTTATTGTGGTTGCTGTTAATTTGCCTGTTGCAATTCCATAGTAGCAGTAACAGGACTTGTCTGCTTATTGTTTGTAATTCCGCATAGGGTCAGAACTTAGGATAACCCCGAATTTTCAATTGGTATCAGAGCCTGAACTCGATCCTTGACCCATTAGCTATGGAGCGTAGTCAACCCTTAAATTGTCCGCCATTTTTTGATGGCACAGAATATTTGCATTGGAAGGTTCGCATGAGAGCGTTCCTTAAGTCCTTAGATGAGAGGGTCTGGATGACTGTTGAACACGGGTGGAAACCTCCCGTTGTTATTATTGATGGGGTATCTTCCCCTAAAGATAAAATGACCTGGACCAAGGACGAATTTGATGCTAGCAATAGGAACAGCAAGGCTGTTAATGCCATACATGGTGCTGTTTGTTCTACAGAGTTTAGGAGAATCTCAATGTGTGAGATAGCCAAGGATGCTTGGGACATCCTGCAGACTGTGCATGAGGGCACATTGTCTGTTAAAAATAATAGACTCCAGGATTTAGCTACTAGGTTTGAGGTCGCCAGAATGAAAGATGATGAGACCTTTGATGAATTTTATGCTGAGATTAACGATATTGTTAACTCTAGTTTTAACCTAGGTGAGACTATACCTACAAATAGGATAGTTAGAAAAATCCTAAGATCCCTTCCTGATAAATTCCTACCCAAGATTACCGCCATCGAGGAAAGCAATGACCTCGATAAGCTTGATTTAGAAGAACTCGTAGGAAAACTGCAAGTTTATGAGAAGAAACTTCCTGGGTATCAAAAGCCCAAAACTATAGCGATGAAGATCGCAAAGGAAGTTGTGCATGATCCATCTAGTGATGATGATACCTTTACGGATCGTGATTTGGCCTTGTTTGCAAGGAAGTTTAAGAAATTTCTTAAACTTAAAAAGAGTGGCCATAGCAGTAATAGGGATAGGGAGGATGAGCCTAGAGAGATTAAGCATAGCAGAAGTGAGTCTAGAGAGGATAGGGATAGTAGATCCCGTGGTGCCCAGTGCTATGAATGTGAAGATATGGGCACGTTAGATCTGAGTGTCCCACATACCTTAGGGCTAAAGGCAAGAAAGTCATGGCAGCATCCCTTAGTGATTCTGAAGGTGATGATTCTCCTAAAGGCAATTATATTGCTTTTACTGCTAGTGTGATTGATGAGAGAGAGATTGTTGTTAATGATGCTGATTCAGAAGTCTCTCTTGATGAGTCTGTAGATGAGGAAAGTCTTCAAGTAGCTTATGTTGAACTGTTTAATGAGAGTTTAGCTATTAAGAAGACTAATATAGAGGTCAGTAAAAGGTTGAAAACTGTTGAGCTAGAAAAGAATGAAGCTCAAGCTAAATTTGAGCAAAGCCTTTTGATGGTTGATGACCTAGAGGAGAGGAACAAAAGCCTAGTTAATAGAGTCCAAATATTAGAAACCGAACTTGAAAATGCTAGAACCCAATTGTCCGTATTTTCTAGTGGAAATAAAAAGGTGGACCGTATGTTAGGTATTATTTCTGAGCCTAACTGCAATGAGGCTTCTTCTTCCAGAGTTGTGCCTGTAGCAGCTAAACGTGACTTAGGTAAGAAACCTGTTGTGTGTAGTCATGTTTCTCTCCTCATTGTTCCTCGTCCTGTTTCCCAACCTCAATCTAGAGGTGTTGTGGGTAAGCCTCGCTCTCATCCGAGGTTTGTGCCTGTGTGCCACCATTGTGGCAAGGCGGGACATATTAGGCCTAAGTGTTTCATATTGCACAAGCAAAAGAGAAGGCCTAAAAGTGTGTCTCCTAGATTTGATTCGTCAAATCTAATGTCTCAAGTTTCTGCACTAACCAAACAAGCTCAATTCTTGAGTGAGAAACTTGCTTTGTTGTCTGGGAACTCTCATGTGCATGAGGCTCCTAGAAAGGTTTGGGTGGGGAAGCAAGATGATTTCCCATCTACTTTGCATGTCCTGTTGGACATGATGAGAGTGCACTTCGGTGTAACTCTGCTTAAAAGATGCATTTTATTTTCCCATTGCATGTGTGTGTGCGTGTGTTTTATGTTTTTGCACGTTTATTTTGTTTTCACAGCATATGGGTGTGTGTGTGTGTCTTGTTTTCGTTATTGTCCCTTGGTATATAGGATGGAAACCCGGACATAAATTTCATAGCCGATTCCGAATGGACGGTAGTATGATCTGCACTCGGGATACAACTCCACGTATCATTGGATGTTTTACAAGCTGTTTTGTGTCTTTATTTTTATTTTTATTTTATTATTTTTTTTTGTGCTTTAAAACTGAAAAATCAAAAAAATTATATTTTATTTTTAGAGATGAAAAGACCAAAAATTATATATTTTTATGGTTGTTAGAGCATGAAAAGCTTATGCATGTGATCCTGGTATGTAGGATATATGATTATGCATGTATGATATGCTTTTATTTTTCTTGATGCTCTATATACATGAGTGTGTGTGATAAAAACCTTTGGTATATCTTGTGCTTGCACTTCCACATACACGTTTTTAATTTGTCAAGGCTTGGTCGCATGTATGAGTTTTTGGAATAGCAATCTAATTTCTATCATATCCTGTTTGCTCAATAGTGTGACCTTTGACTAGTTGACCTTGCTATCCCCTTGAAAAGCAAAAAGCAATAAAAAAAAATATTGTTAAATGAGACTCAAGTGCAAAAGAGCCAAAATGGCCAAATTCAAAAGATAAGGGCAAAAACCCTTCACTCGAAAGAGTTATTAAATATGAGCTCATGATATTTCTGGGGTAAATATTATAGCATGCAACCAATGTTGCTTATTTTCAGGTCCTAGTGGTGCTGGGTTTGAACACCTATTTTGTGGACTTGGTTTGTTTAGAGATGGATTTCTTTGGCTGTGTCCAGCTCATAAAATAAGGTCTTAAGCCTTGATTCGTTATGCACTTTATTTTTCCACGCAAGTGCTTTATATGCTTTGGTGTTTATGTCATATGCATAAGTGTTGTATTTAGCAGCTTTTAAAATAATGCATATTGTTTCATGTCATAAACAGCTGAATACTGACTGGGTATCATTGTATCAGCTTGAAATGCTGTTTCAGTCAGTTTTTGACAGGATTTTTATTTATCTCAGTATGTGCTTGTGTGTGCTTCATGTTATTGCATACCAATTTTTTTCTTTCCTGTGCACATTTCTGAGTTTTGGTTTGCTTTCCGTGTGTTATTTTACTAACTGTATGTGCCTGTTAGTGAGGGGGAGTAATTCCTGTTTGTTTATGCTTTCGCATGTGTTTTCTCCTGTTCTCCTGTTATTTTTCCTGTTTCTTTTATCCTTTGTCATTTCGTGACAAAAAGGGGGAGAGTAATATATTAAGGGGGAGAGCCTTAATGTATAGGAGAGAGCCGTAGAATATCCTTTAGATCTCCATTTTAAGGGGAGTTAAGATTAAGGGGGAGAGGGATTTCTACTTGTAAATGCATGAGATTTTTACCTGCTTTATGGTTACTTGATTATCCCAATGCTTTTCACGGTATATTGTTGTTTGTGGATGTTTCAGGTAGCAGGTATTGTGCTGCTGTGGCATTAATTTCAAGACTACTTTGTTAGGTGTTAGATCGAGTCCATTTGTAATAAGTCACTGTTTTGATGGTTGACAGTTGACTATTTTCTTTTTGGGTCTATTACCGTAGTCTTTGTATTAGGTAGTGTTTTGTCACGGAATGCCAAATGGGGAGATTGTTAGTTCCATTTTTATTGGCATGTGTCCGTGACAAAACAAGTTCAATTGAGTTGTAATCTTTCTTGAAGATCTTTGTGCAATTGGACTGGTTTCTGGCTGCTGTGCATCAGACATACGTTCGTGGTGCGTTCGTTGCAGTGTTCGAACGGTTGGCGTTAGTGTCACGTTCTCTATTGGGTTCGAACGGGCGCATTCCAGAGAGCAAACGTTCGAGACACGTTCTTGTGGGGTTCGAACGGGAGCTTTCCAGAGAGCTCACGTTCGTTGTGCGTTCGATTGATGTTCGAACGAGTCTTCACAGAAAGGGCGCGTTCGTGTAGCGTTCTAGTAAGCGTTCGAACGCGACTGCGATCTGAACGCGTTTTTGGCCTGCAAAACCCTAGGTTTTCACCCTACCTATAAATATAACCTTAGCCGTCATTCTCATGAGTGGAAGCATATTTCTCTTGAGCCAAATACTCTCAAAGCTTTCAACTCTCTTTGATCCACCATTGAAGACTTCTTCATCTTCTTGTCTTCTGTATTAATGGTGTGAATCCTTCTTTGATAAACCTTCAACACAACCTAACCCAAAATCCCTAATCCTTTAGAGTTCTTTAGGAGGAGTTTTGGTAGTCGGAGTTCCGGCGTCAATTGTGATATAATCTACTCAGAGACTTCAGAGGTTCTGAAGAAAACCGTGGGTCGCGGGCTTGAGGAGTTCCTTGAGTTCTTGCAGTATAGAGGTACTTGAGTCGGTGGAGTTGCCACCATAGGTCTTGACCATCGCTGTAAGTTTTTCTCGATATAGTGGATTCGGGTGGTAGCCTATACCCGGAGTGGTTTTTTACTCGGAAGAGTTTTCCACTTCGTCACCAAAATTATTGTGTTGAATTTTGTGTGATTGATTTTATTTGCTGCTTTATTTATCGTTATTGTTTTTATATTTGCAGCATATTTTATTTGATTGTTATTGTGGTTGCATGTTAATTTGCCTGTTGCAATTCCATAGTAGCAGTAACAGGACTTGTCCTGCTTATTGTTTGTAATTCCGCATAGGGTCAGAACTTAGGATAACCCCGAATTTTCAGATAGTTTCTTGGCGGCTGCAAATGGATCGATGAAATTTTGTTGAAGGGTGGATTCCATTTAATCAATGCTTTTATTCACTTGCTTTCAATGTTTTGGAAAATGAAATTGTATGAAAAATTGCCAGCTCTGTTTTTCGCTGAAACACTACAACAGAGAGGAAGAAGTAACTAAAGAAGGGTTAAGTATATTATGCAGTGAGTATTTTTGTTTTCAATGGTGTTGGATTGGTTAAAAAATTGGATAATTGGATGGATAAGACATGCTAGAGTGAATTAAAAATCTAGTTTTAGGATTCTAATAAGAAAAAAATTAGCTAGATTGAAGAAATTGGGGATAAATTGAGTGTGAACCCTAGAATAAAAACACGGAGGTGGGTTTTTGATAAAATTCAAGTTTTGTTTGTTTGTTTATTGGTTTGGCTTGGTCTGTGTTGAGAGAAATGGAGGACAACTTGTGTAGCTGGAGTGTGTTCAGATCTCTATTAGCAATCCTTCAATGGCGGGTTTTTAAGATTAAATTTTATCTTTGTTTTTATGTTTCTGATCTTGATAATAAATAATATATGGGTAGTTAAATGTGCATATATATATATATATATATATATATGATTGTTTTTATGGTGATTAAGTTTATTAGTTTAAGCATATATATATGATATTGTGTGTAATTGCATATTAGATTTTAAGTATTTAAAGCTGTGACAATTTATAATATAAATAAGCATGTATGGTGCATATTGAGCATACTGAAAATAACATAAGCATATATGACATAAGATGGTTAGAGAGAAAGCGTAACGAGGATAGAGTAGAGAAATGCATGTGCATTATGGTTTTTATAATAGAGTTGAAATTAAGGATGATTTTGAGATTTAAAAGTATTTTAAATAAAATTTTCAGATGTTTTTTTAAAAAAGAGAGATATTCGGAAAATGATTTTCACAGTTTTAAGATTTAAAGTATGGTTTTCATGGTTTTCCGGGCATGAGGTAAAACCTCACCCCAGTATGTAACTTGAGATACAGTTGGAATTGACGGATTCAGAGACATGTGCACATGTAGAGAGTCAGGACGACAACTTAGGTTCGTGTACCTGTACTCTAGTGGTGGCTATGTCCAGTTGAGTCATTTTCCTGGACATGAGGCTCTACGTTAGTTGAGTCGTTTTCCTGGGCGTATGGCACCACCAGTTTTAGAGATGCACAGTTGAGTCGTTTTCCTGGGCATAGATCATATTTTCAGTTTTCAGATTGCAGCCTTTCAGTACAAGATTTCAGAAACAGAATTTAAAAATCAGTTTTTCAGACAGAGACACAAAACTTAAAGAAAGTTTTCAGTTTTCAGAAATACAGGTTTAAGTTAGAAACTCCAGTTTTCAGAAACAATCTTCAGATGAACAGTTTTCAGAAACAGTTTTTCAGATGAATAATTTTTTTTTTTTTTTATTTTTAAAAACAGTATTTTAGAAAGACAAGTTTTATAAAGAACATTAGAAAGCAACTTTCAGAAAACAGTTTTTCAGAAAGATTTTTAAACGTATTTTCATTATGCATGGCATAATTAAGTAAAATCTAATTCATAAGTTATGCATATTGACCATATATATCCTAGAAACCATTTGAGTTGCATATAGTTGACGTGATGCATGATAGCATTAGTACACTTATATGTATATTGATCAATGTTTGTGTGAGTAGTATGTTTACATAGGAAGAATCTTTCACAATTAATAGTGTATGATAACATGGCCACATATGCATGCATGTACAACTGATGATAGGGTGAAGAATGCTTGAAAGAATGAATATGTTATAGATCCGATTTGATGATATTTCAATGTGATAAAAGAAAGATAACTATAGTAAAAGTCTGAATTATAACTAGTAGAGGAGTAAGTAGGAATGTATTAAGATATCAGAGTAGTGCAGCGAAAGCAAGTGTTTTGAGTTTTGCAGGTGGGTGATCTGATCGGTCAACCACATATACCAGAGCTTGAGGAGCCGGATAGCAGCATTGCAGTCAGCCAGTCACCGGGTATTGGGAATATTAGAGTCAACTGGTATAAGTTAGTTGTAAAAAGTTTGAGTTTGTAAAGAGTTAAGTTGTATAAGTCAAGTTTGTAAAAGTTTTTGTTTATACGTACTTTCGGGCATGGAGCCCAGTTGCATTGTGTTTTGAGTTCATTGTTTTAGTAATTATTATGTGTTGGACCCTATAGGATGTTTGAGGTGCTTGACTTTAATCCAGGTTGCATGACTTTTAGGAGAGGTCATGCCGAATTTTTGTTAAAGTCAGAGGCTTATGGAGGAAGGATTAGTCTGTCTCCTGCCGGTAGCATCCTCGCCTAGGCGGGATGTTACAGTTTCAATCCTTTTCTTCCTTCACAAAGCACCAAAGGCCTCCTTTTTCCTTTCTTAGAAATTAGCTTGAGTAGATTTCTTTATTATCTTCAAATTTTATTGAGGAGATGCAACATTCTCTCTTTCTCTTCTCTTCTTCTATCTCACGTTTATGACGAAGAAATGGAAATGAAGAAGCTTTTTTCATTCTTTTGTTATTTAGTTTCTAATTTATCCATTTTTCTAGAAAAATATAGGTAAGTTGTTGTTGTTGGGCTTGGGCTTGTTTCTTCTCTTCTCTTTTCCTTTCTTTTCTTTTGTTTTTTGTTTTATTTTGGTGTTGGGACTTTAAAGAATGAAGAAACTATAGGCTTCCAATTAATTAAATGTTCTTATTTCTAATTGACTTTGGAAATTACTTACTAACTCAGGAAAGAAAACCTAATCGTCCCTAGCTGAGCAAAACTATTTGGGGTCGTTACATGTATTTTAGTTTATTTTACAGATAAAATAAAATTGGGACTCAATAGAATCAATTAGGACGAAATATGGAATAAATAATGGCAAAAACTGGACTTGATATTTTGCTTTTGGAGATTGGAAACTTGAAATGGCGTTCTAACGAAGTACAATTTCGGAAATTTCAACTTTGTGTATTTGTCGTATGTTGGCCATAACGTTTAACTCCGATATCAGATTGAGGCGATTCAAGTTCCATATTAAAGATGACTCAAAATCTACAACTTTGAAGTTCTTAATAATTTCAACTTCTGAAGTTTCCATGACCAAAATGGATAAAACATCCGGAAGTGTGTTAGTATAATTATTAAAGTCATTTTCAAAACAAATAATAATATAATAATAATAATAATAATAATAATAATAATATAATAATAATAATAATAAATGAAAATTGTCAAACTTCCACTAAACATGTTTGCTTGTTGGTGAAGGATTTGGTGCCTTGTTTGGTGCCATATTTGGTGTCATGTTTGATGTCATGTTTGGTGCCATGTTTGGTGGAGAAATTGGTGGAAACCTTAAGATTTGGCTATAAATATTAAGCTAAACTTTGTAAATTTTTCATGCTTTCTTTGGATGAATTTTTCCATGATAACCTAAAGGAAAGTGTCTTGTATATTTATTTAAATTTTCTTGTATTTTTTTATTTAATTAATAAAATTTTGTGTTTTCATTTACAGCATGAGCAGGTAATCTCATTCTGCTGGGGTGAAAATATGAGACTTTTAATATAACAAATTAGATTAATCTCCCTTTTTAATTTGGATTAATTAGTTACCGCTTATATGGACGGTTTAGGTGACAACCTTATTTACCGCCTATATGGTTGGTTTTACATTCCAGACGTAGTTTCCACGTATATGACCGGTTTAAGTAATAACTTTGTTACTGTCTATATGGTCGGCTGGAATTAATTGTGACAAATGGAATTTTGCCTTTATGGTCTGGTTAAATATAATTAATTAATCGATAAACATTAAACATTGATAATACGGGAGATTTCTAATTTTAAAATATTAAAAGTGGATCCTCTAACCGAGCATTTTCTTTCATTATTGTAATTTTACTTTTATTTATCTTCAATTTATTTTTTATGATGTTTTGTTTATTTAAGTGTTTAATAATCGTAGGTATGTATTTGGGGTTGTGGTGAATTCCAATATCACCGGTTTATAAGAGGTTATTTTTTGTCTTGGATAATATAAAGTTTTATTATTAAGTCTTAAGCTTAATGCTTCTTGTTAACAGGCCATTAATAAGATTGATTTGGTAAACTTAAAATAAACTTAACGAATGAATTTTAGGTTTCAGCCTTAGACTTAATATCATACGATCTCCCTTAAGGATTAGATACCCCTTAATAGATTTCCTTCCAGTATAGACATATATCCGTCGGACGGGGATAGCCACAATTGGAATGTATTCTTAATGAATTCAGGTAACTTGGTTGACATAGACATATGATTAATTGGGTTATTTGGGTATTTGCACCTGACCATCGATAGAGACTTTTGCATATTTTCGTGTTCCAGGTTAATAAACGATATATTGCACAAACATGAGAAAACCACTTTATCTTTTAAAAGATATCGGAAGAATTCACAACCACCATAGATAGTTTTATAATATTAAAATTTTCCCTTAATTTACATTTGCACTGTTTTATTTACTTGTCTTTAGTGTAAAATCACCATCCAATCAAACAGCCAATCTATTAGATACTTGTAAACATTTAGCTACACAAATTGATAGCCTAGGTATTAAGTCATCGTGGAATCGATACATTTTATACTACTTGAGCGATACGTGCGCTTGAGTTACGTGAGTGATTTCACCGATCAATGACTTCATTCAGAGATTTTAAAGAAGGCTGAAAAAACGCAAATTTCAAAAAAAAAAAAAATTTCCAAGACTCATATCGTTTCGAAATCTTAGTTACGATTCGGAATCCCTTTCAAAATATCCCAAAAACTTTGGGATATTACATTCAAGGGTTAGTTTTGTTATCAACATATTCTCAAGATGAATTTTGATGACGGAACACTAGAAGTCTTTGACGCACATTAGTGAGACATTACAAAAAGATGTCAAAACACATTGGTGGTGAAGAGCGATGACTGTGAAGACTAGCAGCAAATCAAAGAAAATCTTGCTAAGTCTTAGCTTAGGGATCTAATTGTAAAGAGAAATGTCTACTTAAGAATCTAAGCTCATAGGACACATGCACATTCATATAAATGTATTAGGAGTCACGTATAAAATATTTTAAACCTTAAAATCCTGCATTTGTATTGAGAATGCATACTGGTCTCATACCGATGGACCCGCTCTGTTTGCAAGCTCTTGGAACCGGCACAGTCCATACCGGTCTACCATGCCGGTCTATGTGATGATTTCATAGCTTATGGAACAAGCATACACCATATCGATCCCATGCCGGTATTCCATACCAGTGAGCTCAAATATTTCGTAGCTATTGGAATCGGCAAGGACCATACCGATATTCATACTGGTGAGCCAATCTTTTGCATATTTACTAGAACCGACAATGACCATACCGGTCATCATACCAGTGTAACGTTCGAATTTTGAAACGGTAATATAGCCATTGGGACCGGTATACTGGTGTCAGAAACAAGCATATCAGTCTCAATAAGAGCTGTTGGGGCAAATTTTGTTTTTGACTATAATAAGCCCCAAATTCGTTTTGCAAAATAATATAGTACACTGTCATTTTACTAAATGCAAAAGTCAGTGAGAAACACCAATTTTCTTGATCATTTCATTCTCATCGTTTTATAAGCTCATCACATAAATCTTCATTTACGTATTAGTGAACTTAGAAATATTTGGGTAGCACGCTCACTCTTCAATCTTTGTAATTCCTTAGTGAATTCCCAAATAGTGTTGTAAACACAAAATCTTATTTTCAAAAAAATACTTGTGTTGAAATCCCTTGTGTAAGCTGTGAGTACTCTCAAGGGTAGAGTTTGTGTAAAAGGTTTAAGAGAAGCCGTGGTGAAAAATATATTGGTTGTTAAGTTTGTTGAAACTAGTGGAACCTTCAAGCGTGATTAAAGAGAGTGGACGTATGCAAATGATTTGGTTGAACCACATAAATCCCGGTGTTGTATTTCTATTCCCTTATCTTTGATTTGTGAAATTTTGTGTCAAATCAATCGTGTGTGAAAATTCGGGGTTATCCTAGGTTCTGACCCTATGCGAAATTATAAACAATAAGCAGGACAAGTCCTGTTACTGCTACTATGGATAATTTAACAGGCAACCACAATAACAATCAAATAAAATTATGCTGTAAAATATTAAAACAATAACATGAATTAAAACAGCAAAATAAATCAACCACATAAAATTCAACACAATGATTTTGGTGACGAATTAGAAAAATCTTCCGAGTAAAAAACCACTCCGGGTATAGGCTACCACCCGAATCCACTATATAAAGAAAAACATACAGCGATGGTCAAGACCTATGGTGAAAACTCCACCGACTCAAGTACCTCAATACTGCAAGAACTCAAGGCAACTCCTCAAGCCCGCGACCCACGGTTTTCTTCAGAACTCTGAAGTCTATGAGTAGATTATACACCAATGACGTCGGACTCCGACTATCAAACTTCCTCCTAAAGAACTCTAAAGGATTAGGGAATTTGGGTTAGTTGTGTTGAAGGTTTAACAAAGATGGAATCTCACCATTAATGAAGAAGACAAGAAGATAAGAAGTCTTCAATGGTGGAATCAAATAAGGTTGAAAGCTTTGAAGGATTTTGGCTCAAAGGATTTGTGTTTCAACTGTTGAGAATGGCGGCTACATGTTATATTTATAGGTATGGTGAAAAGCCAGGGTTTTGCAGGCCAAAAATGCATTCAGATCGCAGTCGCGTTCGAACGGTTACTCTAACGCAACACGAACGCGCCCTTTCTGTGAATACTCGTTCGAACGCCACTCGAACGCACAACGAACGTGAGCTCTCTGGAATGATCTCGTTCGAACCCAACAAGATCGTGACTCGAACGTTTGCTCTCTGGAATTCTCTCATTCGAACCCAATAGAGAACGTGCTACTCACGCCACACATTCGAACCCAATAACGAACACAGCACCAACGCCAATCGTTCGAACATTGCAACGAACTCACCACGAACGTATGTCTGATGCACAGTAGCCAAAAACCAGTCCAATTGCACAAAGATCTTCACGATAAATTACAACTCAGTTGAACTTGTTTTGTCACGGACACATGCCAATAAAAATGGAACTAACAATCTCCCCCTTTGGCATTCCGTGACAAAACACAACCTAATATAAAGACTAATGTAATAGACCCAAAAAGTAAATAGTCAACTGTCAACTATCAAAATAGTGACTTATTACAAATAGACTCGATCTAACACCTAAAAAAGTAATCTTGAAATAAATGCCACCACAACAATAAACATGTTACCTGAAACATCCACAACAACACAATATACCGTGAAAAGCATTGGGATAATCAAGTAAACACAAAAGCAGGTAAAAATCTCATGCATGTACAAGTAGAAATCCCTCTCCCCTTAATCTTAACTCCTCTTAAAACGGAGATATCTAAAGGATATTTTATGGCTCCCTCCTATATATTAAGGCTCTCCCCTTAATATATTACTCTCTCCATTTTGTCACGAAATGAAAAAGGGTAAAAGAAACAGGAAAAATAACAGGAGAACATGAGACAAATACCTAATGGGGCTTTCTTAATACCAGTCAACAATCTCGAGACATGACTAATTCAAGTCAATTCTTACTGCATAAGAAACTATTCTCTCTAAAGTATTATATCATAAAAGGGATATCTATCTAGATTATCTATCATGACTTAGAAACTAAGTCATTAACCATCTTGATTTTTGAAGAAAATCGGAACAATAGTTCCCGATGGTTTAGACCAATCTAATAATATCATAGTCTAGTAGTATCTAGAACCTATTCTAGAATAACTGCAACCAAGAGTCAAGTCAGATAACATATCAAAATATGTGTTGCAGTGAATTAAAAGTTTAATTCTATCTAATATAGATTAAGAAAACAAACAAGCGGCTATTTCCATAATAAACACACTGCCTAAGTTAAGGAATTTTTAAACTTAGCAGTGTCTCCACTATTTTACGTAATACCGTAATCCCCAACGGAAAACGAGAATCAATAATTAAATCGAATTCCATAATGGGAAGAGGACCCCATGAATATATTCGACTCATAGTAGAGGCACGATCTCTCCTACGTATATTCACAGGTAGATAACTCATTGTCAATCACTCACTAGTGACTCCTGGGTTTCCGGTCCTGGTCGTTTCTCGTTGTCGCTGCTAAGGCAGGCCCACAAGGAGACGTACCAAGGTTAAACTCATCAATGATAAACTCAAGTTACTTGCGTAACCCTGACAGCTAGGGCACGTCAGGATTTCGCTTTCGCTTGAATTTATCTAGTATCTAATATACATCCGGCATAAATAAATCTCTATCGGCTACGTCCTCACAGCAGAGGCACGGTCTCGATGTAGTCACGGAAAAATATTTATAATTATACTGACAAGACGGACCAAAGAAACAAGTATTCCAAATACCAGTTACTTTAAAAACCTTATTAAGCGGGGATATTCCATAAAGCGTCATACACTTTAAATTTAATCAAATTAAATGAAAGCATGCATGTATCAAGTAAAGAAAAGAACAAACACTAGATTTTAAAGGGCTAATCATATCGGGGTGTTTAAGGGGGAATACTGGTAACGCAGCGGAATCGCGGAAAATCAAAATTTTCCAATTTCAAAACTTTTTCTCGGATCAATCAAATAAACTTATTTATTTAATTATCCATTTATCAAATTCTGAAAAAATTACACAAGAGATCAAATTTCTTGATAATTACCGAATTGCCCCAAAACTTTGTAAATTGATCATTTTAGTCCAAAAATTGTCAAATACAATTTTGGATGATTCTAAATCATTTCTAAAATATTTTTCAACACATCTAATGCATCAAAATCATATTTCACACAAATCCCCAATTTTTGAGTTAATTGCCGAGAGCACCCAAAATTTTCAATTAATTGTAATTTGGTCCCTTTAGTTCAAAACATGCCGAGATCAAATCCAATCAACCTAAAATTTTACATGCATCATATTCATACCATAATCCTCACATATATGAAAAGCCCCAATTTGGAGTGGGTTAAGAACCCTAATTTTTCAATTTCATCAAATTGTCCAATTTCACCAAATCTAAAAAATCCAACACTTTAATCCATTCAATACTTCACCAATCAAGCCTCACCACTTTGAAATAACTCTAGAACAATTCTAGTTCACCAAGGAGTGGTTACTAACTCTAGAATGGCAACTTTGATTTTCAAAGAATCAAAAGTGACTTTTAAAGCAAGTTTAAGCTCACTTACATGCATCAATCTTTCACACAAGTTCTCAACCAAATAAACAAAAACTATAAAATAAGAAAGAACATCAAGCAACACAAATGATGCCAAGCATGTTAGAAACAATTTCCATGTTGAAAGCTTTAAAGAAAGACTTACAAAATCCAAGTTTTTCAAGTCTTTTCTCATTTGGCCTTCAAGCTTTTCTCTCAACTTTTTTTATGTTTATTTGTGTATTTGAACTTCTTAAACCCTAAAAATGAAACAAAACAATATATACGTCCTCCAAATAAGCCTTGGCCGAAATTTAGGGAGAAATAAATAAAAAAATATCTAGATATTTTACTTTTGTTTCATTTAAAGGTTTATCAACTTGTTTTGCTTTTATCATTACACTTTAATGATTCCAAACAAGTCAAAAATGGCAACTTAAAAGATATACACACTTATGTTAATAGGCATGGCCGAATGCCGAAAAATGGCAAACAAAATAAAGGAAAAAAGCATTTTCATTTTAAACAAATATCTTAAGAAGTCAAATTCAATTTGACAACCATTCCTTTAATGTATAAGTCAACAATTGCAACTTATAATCATTTCCTAACTTTATCATTTGGTAAGATATTTATATTTTAATTATATTAATCATTTAACAATTAAATAATTAAATAATTAATTAAATACAAATATCTCAAATATATGTATTATATTTACTTTAAAGATCTCAAATACATATATTAATGATATATGTCAAATACCTTTATTTGACAATTTATTAATGTGTATTAATAATATCATATATTAAATACAAATACACATTAATTAGGAAATGACGGTTCGGCCCGTTCGCATGTATTTTTCGTTTAACGTTTAGTTTAAACGATTTATAAATAATCACCATTATTCATAAAAGTTGCCATAGTGCTCTATGAGTATATTTCATTAGTGAGACTCTGTAGATTCAGGTATATCCGTCACAAAATCCAATTTCGTGTTCATAATTTACCCACCCGTAAATTATGACGACCACATATAAACTAGTTGAATCATACAGGTCGAGGTCATTGCATACGTATAATCCCTCCGTCACAGGTATCCGGATAATCACAGAGATATAGATGTAAACATCAAATCTCTATAGGTATTATCCCGTCGATGTTTCTATTAGCAATCTCTAAATAACATTCGGAACTTTCTTCCGAAGTATACTGTGGCCACAGATTTAACAGACTGCTAATCACATATGGACTACCTATGCTCTGTACACAGAACTGACAGATCCTATCTTGATACACAAAGGATATCCTGAGGATCGGTCCACACCCAACGAACAGGCGGAGGTCTGATCTAAATAGATCGGTGACGTGACTACATCTAAGTGTGGAGGATGTCTCATACATCCACAGTGGTATCTCAAGTCGAAGGACCACTATGCTACTCAACCCGAGAAGATTCTTATTGACGTTGGTAACCATCCATTAAGAATCTTCGGTGAGTCGTTCAGTGTTTATCTATTATAAACACATACACGTCTATACGAGTCTCCCTAGACTCATGGTTCATTGGGATAAACCATCAGACCAAGTCTCGATATACGACATGTACTGGTCTCAACAGATTTGACTAACCGACCCGTGTTAGTGAATCTTGACCAGGAACTATATCTGATAATATACATTTAGCAGTGACACTTACCAATGTCAATTACAAACTAGCTTTGTAACTGTGTACTGCATTATATATTATCGGGCCTTTGTCTAATATATACATATCACTAAACAACATTTAGTTTCAATATAATCATAATCAGATCGAATACGTATATAAACAAAGAGGTGCAACCATAAATAAGTAATATTATGGAAAAATGGATGTTCGTATTCATGAATCAGACATAAATACGGTCCGGATTGGCGCTCTGAGCACTAACCCCAACACTGACCCTATGCGGAAGTATAAACAATAAGCAAGACAAGTCATGTTACTGCTACTATGGATAATTTAATAGGCAACCACAATAACAATCAAATAAAATTATGCTGCAAAATATAAAACAATAACAAGAATTAAAATAGCAAAATAAATCAAACCACCCAAAATTCAACACAATGATTTTGGTGACGAAGTGGAAAACTCTTCCGAGTAAAAAACCACTCCGGGTATAGGCTACCACCCGAATCCACTATATAGAGAAAAACTTACAGCGATGGTCAAGACCTATGGTGACAACTCCATCGACTCAAGTACCTCAATACTGCAAGAACTCAAGGCAACTCCTCAAGCCCGCGACCCACGGTTTTCTTCAGAACCTCTGAAGTCTCTGAGTAGATTATATCACCAATGACGCCGGAACTCCGACTATCAAACTTCCTCCTAAAGAACTCTAAAGGATTAGGGAATTTGGGTTAAGTTGTGTTGAAGGTTTAACAAAGATGGAATCTCACCATTAATGAAGAAGACAAGAAGATAAGAAGTCTTCAATGGTGGAATCAAATAAGGTTGAAAGCTTTGAAGGATTTTGGCTCAAAGGATTTGTGTTTCAACTGTTAAGAATGGCGGCTACATGTTATATTTATAGGTAGGGTGAAAAGCTAGGGTTTTGCAGGCCAAAAATGCGTTCAGATCGCAGTCGTGTTCCAACGGTTACTCGAACGCAACACGAACACGCCCTTTCTGTGAAGACTCGTTCGAACGCCACTCGAACGTACAACGAACGTGAGCTCTCTGGAATGATCTCGTTTGAACCCAACAAGAACGTGACTCGAACATTTGCTCTCTGGAATGCTCTCGTTCGAACCCAATAGAGAACGTGCCACTCACGCCACATGTTCGAACCCAATAACGAACACAGCACCAACGCCAATCGTTCGAACACTGCAACGAACGCACCACGAACGTATGTCTGATGCACAGCAGCCAAAAACCAGTCCAATTGCACAAAGATCTTCACGATAAATTACAACTCAGTTGAATTTGTTTTGTCACGGACACATGCCAATAAAAATGGAACTAACAGTGTGATTTATAATTATTGATAAAGCTTGAAAGCATAAAATTGACTAGATTTATAATTCCGTATTAATTTTTGAATTACCCAATTCACCCACTATTGAGTATAGTTGTTACTTGTTATTGTAACTTGTATTCATTATATACCCATTTAATTAGTGCTGCAAATGATGGAATAAACTTTTATTGGTTGGTTGAGAAATTTTAGATCAGATAAGATTTCACCTCTCCATCTATTCTTGATTTAGGACCAAATTTGTGCATTGTAACTTACTGATCTTTGCAACTGAAATCAAGATTCTTACGGTTTAAGAATCATATTTTCTCCTTTATCTTAACCATTCACGGGGTTCTTATGATTATCGGGCTCCTATTTGTTCAAAGAATTTCTCATTTTACCTTGAGAAACAAGCACGTGCCACATTTGATTCAATCAAGAAAGGAGCAAACTCACAAACCAATCTATGCAGGACTCATCTGTGATGATTCCCAAACAATTTTGGGTTGAGGCTATATTAGGTTTGCTTCCTTCAAGTTAGAATGTTGCTCATACAATTTTACTTTTGCCTTTGTTGATTTTCCAAGGATAGTTATGCATTTACTTCTATTAGTTGTCTACTTTCTGCCTTCCTAGTCATAATCCACTAGTGCTGGTTATATTGTATTTGTTAACCATATATACGCAGTCTTGTATAGTGAAGCTTATGATGTTTGATTATGCACTTTATTTTATTTCTATGACTAGGACAAGCTGAGGATCTTGTATTGTTCTTATCTAGGGGTAGCAATTTGGGTCAGGATTCGTTTATTCGTTCGATTCGATTCGCTTTAAAGTGAATACGGGTTTGAAAAAAATGGATTCGTTTAATAAATGGGTCAATTCGATTCGATTCGATTCGTTTATTAAACGAATCGAATACGAATTTAAGCTTACTGATTCGTTTATTCGTTTAGGATTCGTTTTATTATTTTTATTTACTAGTTTTTGTTAATTTTCAATTAAGATTTGAGAAATTATAACTAATTATCATAGAAAAGGTAATATTTTCAATATTTGGTGAGATATTTTTAGTAAATATATTAATTACATATTTCATATGTATATATTTATGAAGAATTAATGTAAATCAAGAGTGGTAAATTATTTTATTAAATAATATCATTGACTAAACGAATAAACGAATATTCGTATTCGATTCGTTTAATAAACGAATCGAATACGAATCATGATATATATTGTTTGGGTCAAATTTGACCCAGGGGCAATCTCGACCTTTACTTCAGGCCCAAGCTGCAATCAAAGATTCACTCTTAGGAAGCCCGAATTTAGTGTATATTGGCCCAATGATTTGCAGGCCCACACCAACACAAACCCGAAGACGTCACCGTACATTAGCCCAAAAACACCATTTATAACTCGACCATTTTCAATCTCCATAACTATCCATAACTGTTATGATTATGACTGTCCATAACTGCTTCTTAAATGATTCGACCGTTACAAGCATCTAAAACGTATGACAATTAAAGATACGGGATTCCCACATGGAATGGCCTATAAAAAGGAACTTCTAGCTCTCCTACCCAGGTTTTTTAGGACATCCTCAAGCTCGCCACTCCTTCCACTTACCGCCCCCACGGAAGTCTACGGAGTTCAAGGTAGCATCTAACCTTGATCTTCCATCTTCTACTACCTTTGTCCATTTACTGACTTGGGCGTCGGAGTGCCCCCGGCACCCACCACACCGGTGGGCAGTACTCCCACTTATTTTACCTTTGTTTTGCAGGATCGCTAGCGCCCCCAACTACAAATTCTCGATTGTGGACCTCGGGCGAAAACCAGCGTCTACAATTTGACGCCCACCGTAGGGCCCTAACGATTCATAGCATGCAAAGATCTCTCCATCTACGATCCTTCCAAACATCACTCGTGTAACTTAACGCAACGAGCAAACACCAGATCTCATGATCACCTAATTAGTCATCCTCCCAAAAATAATTACAAACATTGGAGCACATATCTTCAACCTCCCTAAGGCCCGAGGCTACGGGTCATCCCAACAATCCTATCATCTGATCCAATCTATTAGAGGCATTCAATAATATGGCAAGTGAAAATCCACCATCAGACGACCAACCATTAAATCACCAAAGAAGAAGTCACATCTATCCAAAAGACCAATCACAATAAGTCACCTCCTTCATGCGAAAGGAAATACAAGAGTTCAAAAAGAGCAATTCTCTCCAATCTACCTGAAGTCAGGCTACCAAAGGAAAACCCGAGCCGAGATAGATTCAGACTACGCATAAGGACCATTATCAACCTCTCACTATGTATAAAAATTTTATATTCTTCGGACGCATTGAATGAATCTCAACTCCTTCATAAAATATAAGAGCGGCGTCATCTTCTTCAAACGAGGTGAGAGGATTGTCATCTACTCCAGGCACGTCCCTGCGATGGAACTATACTTCCTACCATTTTACCTCACATGATGAAGCAATGTACTTGGCGTGAAGAGCATGTCCCAGTCTACAATACCCGAATGAAGAGTTAGCGTGGATATCCCGGTCAACATTACCAGGTATGGCTAGCATTTCTTAATAATTTCTCAGTCGACTTTAATAAAGCCTGGAGCTTATAATATGGGTCATAGTTTGGGACTTGTTATACGTGTCCCAGTCGACACTACAACTTACAACTTAGTAATTGCTATGGATGTCCCAATCGACATTAATATGTTGCGGGAGACTTCTAATAGATGTCCAGATTGATATTACAATTTAAAATCTGAGACTTGTTACGGTTGTCTCAGTCGATACAATAATTTACATCCATGTAATTGTTATGGATGGCTCAGTCGACATTTGCAATGTCTGACATATGACTTGTTAGGGATATCCCAATTGACAATACTATACACAGCTTGACACAATCGACATTATATGATAGTTTAATATTTAGCAAAGATTCCATTCAACACTCCATGTATTTGACGTGATACTTGTTTAAGCTCTCATTCGACATGAGAAGGAAGCAAACTTTGCTAGTTGGCAGAGGTTCTTTTCCACACGACAATGAAGAAATCCCAGTTTGAGTCTGAGCTCCAGTCGTCACGATAAGGGAGAGGCTAAGGTTCCAATTAACATGACATCAAGGAATGATTAGCTATTGGCAGAAGATCCATTCGACGATTAAATGGAAGGTTTGACGTCTCTTCCAGACTTCCTGAGAAATGTCTTCTTCTTCAGACGATGTTAAGAAGGTTCTCATCACCTCCGGAAGATGAGAGAGACCTTCATCACAGGTCTGGTCGACTGAGGATATTTTGGACATTCACTTGGGCTAATCAACTGTGGCCTCATAACACACATTTGATCCAATCCATTGTGGCTTCATTGACCTTCATCAAGTCTAAGGATGGCTCTAAATAATTTCTACCCGCGTACCAAAGACTTTGGTACCCTCAGCAAGCCCAAACCTTACAAATAGAGATGCTAGCTAACGGAGAGAGCAAAAGGCAATCCAGAAGCAAGACCAAGCAACCACTCGATCTAAGCCCAAGGCCCCGCAAGAACAGGCGAAGCATATCCTAGCCACCCTAATTGCCACACCAAATGGAGGAAAGCGTTGGCACGTGGGAGTGTGGCCTCATCAAATTTCTAGCAAAAAACTGTAATTGCCAGATGATAGAACCCAGTGGCCAGTCCCACTTCGGTCGTTTCAGAAAGAAGCATAGCAAAAGCATACAAGCTTTATAACCCCAGACATCTTAGGAAGAGCTAAGACACTCAGGCCTTACCAATAGAAGGCACACCCAATTACTTCAATTGACAAGGATGGGCCAAAAAAAAAAAAAACAGAACACACTGAAACATTTGAGGCATACTACCGACACCTGGACCAACAAAATTACAGACTCTCCTTGCTTTGGCTCTCCTTGCTTTGGCCACGGAAACATCATGGTTTGTTTGGTTTTTGCCCAAACTCTTTGAGTCAACTCTCTGGTCTCTAACTCCTTCTCATTCGACAAGAACTGAATTGGAAGGATAAGATGGCTTCAACCACTATTGCTATTACTTGGAAGGCAATTATCCTAACCGTTGGACTACAAACGCTGGTGACAGATCAACAGATGAGCTAGCAGAAGCAAGAGACTGACATTCATCAGTTGTCGGCTCGTTGGTAAGGTGAGGGCTTCAAGCCCGATTTCTGGTGGCATACCATCCACACAGGCACCACCCGACGAAGAGTCGGATTTTCATTAAAATGCCTTTGTGATATTCTTTCGAACAGTTGGCAGACATTGTTTGGTTCTACAAGAGAGAGTCGTAGGCCAAATTTCATACCACTATTACATTCAAATCGCCACAAGCATACATGGAAAGTTTCGATTGCTACTAAAACAAGTAAATAAATAAGTGCCGGAGAAGATGCTCGCAGTGTCGAGCCTCTTGGTTCCGATTCTCTCTTGTTTGAGATGACCATTTAAGGCTTGTTTACTCGTGTTCGGTTGGACTCGTTGAGACTTGTTGGAAGATTTTGCCAGCTTGTTGGAATATTTGCTACTGGTTTTGTGAGTCTGTATGAAAGGTGTATATAGCAGTAGACTAGCAAGACATGATGAAAGTGTCATAGATTATTAATGATTCATCTCCAACAATTCATGGCGTATTTCTTCATGCTCGACGCCTTGCTGATGTTGGAAGCATCCCTTTTGTGGGTTCAGCGCATTTTAAATCACACTCATCACCTTTGCTGCCCATTGTACTCTTGCTCGTGGGGGCAATACTTCTTTTTGGCTATTTGCGCCAAATGGTATCATGTGCGTGAACTGTGCCCAGCCACACTCGATGATCAAAGGAAAAATTTGTATTCAATGGAATGGCGAGCGGTCCACCATTAAAAATATTACCCATCGAGCTTCAAGTGGATGCAACCACTCGACAAAAGGAACCTCAAAAGCAACCAAAAGTTGAGTTTAATTTAGTCCAATTGCCCCGTGAAGAAGAATAGAAATTCAAAATTAGAAACACCAAAGCTTTTTCTTTTAACTATGTCGGTGCGGTTCTCGCTTTCTTTCTCGAAACGACACCATCAAGATAAATATGGCTGCTTCACAGCAATGGCTGCGACTGCGACTTCTACTGTTATAAGATATGCTCTTAAGGATCCTTCACTTCCCAAACCATGGAGAAGCCTGGTCGATGGTAGGACTGGATATCCTTACTTTTGGAAGCCGGAGACAAGAGTCATCCAGCATGAGAGGCCTTCCATCTCGGCTCCACCTAAATTCTCTACAGTTCAACTTCGGCAATCTCCTCAAGGACAAAGACATGAATATAATCCTAAAAGGGAAGACGACAGCTAAGGTGTTATAGTTTGGACATTATTGGCGCCTATATGTCATTTGTTCCTGAGATAATTGGTTTCATCCACTCAATCGACATTATTAGCTTCAGAGTCATGGGTCTTTTGAGCCTTAGAGCTGGCTCTCACAAATGGGTTCCTACCTGTGTACTGTCGACTGCTCAGAAGGTGTGATCCCCAAACCACAGAATGAGACGAACGACATACATCCGATGGGGAAAATGCTTCCAAGAAATAATCTGATGGGCATCCAGCCAAGGTGCTCCTACAGTCAACCGACGCACATGCCTCCATTAAGACACCCAAACGGGACAACCCACAATCTTTTAACAGAATATTGTCTACGTGAGGGATGGGCCTGGAGGGTCCATAATTATACTTGTCGCTTGTGGAAGAGTAGCCCACTTGGTCTAAGAAGGGGAGCTGCTGGCCCAATGGATGCTTTATTACCCTTCATATGCTCAACTGGAAGGACCTCACAAGCTATGTGACAGACTGAGAATTTGCAAGTACCGAGTTGTCGTCTGGAGCAGGGGCAAATTCTTCTTAGGTGTAGTGTGGGGCAATGCGCTGTTCGGCTGGGTCCTCGTTTGTGGAATATGGAGCATCTGACTGCTCTACGTGAACAGTCGCACGTACGACGTGAAAATATTTATCAAGTTGTTCTGCTAGAGGATGGATGGCTAATGCTTAAGAGGTTGATTACTAGTTTAGAAGGATGGGGACATTCCCCATAGACACACGTCGAGTCAAGTTGTAGACATGGTTTCCCCATGTCAAATGATATATCCTGAACCTTCATCTGGTTCAGTCGACCGGGGACACCCCCATTGACTCATGTCGAGTCAAGTTATAGACAAGAATTACACATGTCGTAAGACTTATATCTTCTTGGACTCATCAAGTTCAGTCGACCGGGGACACCCCCATGGACTCATGTCGAGTCAAGTTGTAGACATGGTTTCCCCATGTCAAATGATATATCCTGAACCTTCATCTGGTTCAGTCGACCGGGGACATCCCCCATGGACTCATGTCGAGTCAAGTTGTAGACATGGATTACACATGTCGTATGACTCATATCCTCCTGGATTCATCAAGTCCAGTCGACCGGGGAAGTCCCCCATTGACTCATGTCGAGTCAAGTTATAGACATGGATTACACATGTCGTATGACTTATATCTTCCTGGACTCATCAAGTTCAGTCGACCGGGAACATCCCCCATGGACTCATGTCGAGTCAAGTTATATACATGGATTACACATGTCGTATGACTTATATCTTCCTGGACTAATCAAGTTCAGTCGACCGGGGACACCCCATGGACTCATGTCGAGTCAAGTTGTAGACATGGACTACACATGTCGTATGACTTATATCCTGAACCTTCATCTGGTTCAGTCGACCGGGGACATCCCCCATGGACTCATGTCGAGTCAAGTTGTAGACATGGATTACCCATGTCGTATGACTTATATCTTCCTGGACTCATCAAGTCTAGTCGACCGGGGACATCCCCCATTGACTCATGTCGAGTCAAGTTATAGACATGGATTACACATGTCGTAAGACTTATATCTTCCTGGACTCATCAAGTCCAGTCGACCGGAGACATCCCCCATTGACTCATGTCGAGTCAAGTTATAGACATGGATTACACATGTCGTAAGACTTATATCTTCCTGGACTCATCAAGTCCAGTCGACCGGAGACATCCCCCATTGTTTCGTGTCGAGTCAAGTTATAGACATGGATTACACATGTCGTAAGACTTATATCTTCCTGGACTCATCAAGTCCAGTCGACCGGAGACATCCCCCATCGACTCATGTCGAGTCAAGTTGTAGACATGGAATATACATGTTGTATAACTTGTATCTAGACCTTCATCTGGTTCAATCAATTGGGCACTTCCCCAATGGCTCTAGTAGAGTCAATTTCATTATCCCGACCATCATCTGGCTCGGACAACTGGGTACTTCCTCAAATGGCTCTTGTAGACTCAAGTTGATAACTTGACATTCGTTTGGTTCAATTAGTAGGCAGCATCAACGCTCGAGTACACCAACATAGTATGGCATCGTCCCAAGCGACTCATGCGTCAAGTACTCTCCAAGCCAATGACTCCTTGACTTAGAGAGTAGGGGACAAACTGTTTGGGTCAAATTTGACCCAGGGGCAATCTCGACCTTTACTTCAGGCCCAAGCTGCAATCAAAGATTCACTCTTAGGAAGCCCGAATTTAGTGTATATTGGCCCAATGATTTGCAGGCCCACACCAACACAGACCCGAAGACGTCACCGTACATTAGCCCAAAAACACCATTTATAACTCGACCATTTTCAATCTCCATAGCTATCCATAACTGTTATGATTATGACTGTCCATAACTGCTTCTTAAATGATTCGACCGTTACAAGCATCTAAAACGTATGACAATTAAAGATACGGGATTCCCACCTGGAATGGCCTATAAAAAGGAACTTCTAGCTCTCATACCCAGGTTTTTTAGGACATCCTCAAGCTCGCCACTCCTTCCACTTACCGCCCCCACGGCAGTCTACGGAGTTCAAGGTAGCATCTAACCTTGATCTTCCATCTTCTACTACCTTTGTCCATTTACTGACTTGGGCGTCGGAGTGCCCCCGGCACCCACCACACCGGTGGGCAGTACTCCCGCTTATTCTACCTTTGTTTTGCAGGATCGCTAGCGCCCCCAACTACAAATTCTCGATTGTGGACCTCGGGCGAAAACCAGCGTCTACATATATTAGGATTCGTTTAATAAACGAATCGAATACGAATCCATCACATTTTAATTCGATTCATTTAGGATTCGATACAAATTCGATTCGTTGATTCGTTTTGCCACCTCTATTCTTATCATATAACAGCTGTATTATCACTTTCTATACAACTAAACGTGCTTCTTTATCTAAATAGCATATGTATGAAGCCATCGCAAATTTTCACAAAAAGTTAATTTTCTCTTTTGGCAATGTAACTTGACAATATTCATATGAAGTTATATTGCTGCTATATTGAATTTTCTCTTCAATTAGAGAAATTCTACTATATAACGGTAATACCACGTCTTTCATACAACAATCCAATTATATTGTCACCCAAACAACAATGATATCAAAAAATTAACAAAACTAAATAAATAATAGTTTTATTTAACGGAACTCATAAATCTTAAATAATTATTAATTGTGATACTGTCTCACCCAAACAACAACGATATCAAAAAATTTCGCCTTCAATATTAGAGCCTAACATGTCCAAATAAGAATTCTTTTTGCCTGCTTTATATGGTGTTGTTCCATAATACTTATCATATCGAAGCATACGGATAAATTTATCACGAACCGTTTACATGAAGTTACAAGCCGTTCGGATACGGATAAATTCTTTTTGCCTGCTTTACATGAAGTTATAAGCCGTTCGGATAAAAGAAAACATCCAAAATTTTTCCCAATACAAATGCACCGCATATCATGAAAACAATGTCTACTACATAGCAATTTCTTCTAACATTATTTCAATGCATGAAAACATCAATTTCCAACCATTCTTTGATTGCTAAAAGAGAAGCTCTGAAGAATTTCTGCTAGAATAATCTGCAGTTCTTGTACTTGGCTTATCACAGTTTTGGAATCAATCATCTTAAAATCTAGGAAACGGCCTACGACAAATTTCTTAGTACTGGCATCCTTAGTTTTATATTTTTGATCTAAAGATTCCCAAAGCCCTTTAGCTGTTTTCATTCCGGCGTACACACTGTACAATGAATCACTTAGCCCATTCAGCACATAATTCCGACATAGGAATTCAGAATGTTTCCAAGCATCGATGACACTGATGACTTGGATATCAATCTCACCCTCTTTGGGTACATGAGCATCTTCTTTTAGAAACCTCGCAAGGTTCAACGTGGTCAAGTAGAAAAACATCTTCTGTTGCAACCTTTTGAAATTCTGACCACCGAATTTCTCAGGTTTTTCCGCAGCAGGATTGACATGGCTCACATGTCCAACAGGTTGACTAGCCATAGAGGCAGCAACACCTTGGCCAGCCCCAGAGGCTGCCAGATTAAGCCCAGAGGCTGAAACATGTTGGCCAGTCGAAGAGGCTGCCACAGCACTTTGGCCAGCCGAAGAGGCTGCCACATTTGGATCAACTGTGTTTGGACTGATTTCCATATCCACAGAACTAAATTTTTTTTTAAGACTGTAGTACAAGTATTATCAAACGGTAGTTACAAGGAAATCCGAATTAGGCTTTATTTCAGCCCCTGATGCTCAAAATAGACCCAGATGATGCGTCTACCTCTGAAATAAGCCTATGCCTCTGACGTCTTCAAAAATCGAGCCTCTGACGAGAAAGAAAGCGTCTGCCTCTGAATGCGATGAAAGTATCTATGTCTCTGAAAGAATTGATGAGCTGAACTACTTCTTCTTTCCGATGCTTGTTGAAGTCAACAATCTCCTTAAAACAAATTCATCCCCTACCGAAGGTGCAGTAGAACGTGAGACGATTGTTTCCCAGGATGCAACGGAAAACGAACGAGCAAGGGCACCACCGAACTCGTATCCAACGAACCACAAAAGTGTTTGAACTCTTTTGAAACCGAAAACAAAGAGAAACTCAAGCAAAAATGCCAAGCTTTTTTTGTGTGTGTTTTCTTTCTATATTAAAAACGAAAACAATGCTCTCTATATATAGAAGAGGAGAAAAAAAAATAAGTATGACATTTATTATTTATTAATGAGACATCTCGTTTGAAGTACTAAATTAATTAATGAAATTAAATAACTTTTATGGAACACTAAATAAGTATGTCATTTATCATTCATTAACGAGACCTTTACCAAATTAATTAATGAAGTTAATTAACTTTTATGGAACACTAAATAAGTATGCCATTTATTATGCATGGAATTAATTAACTTTTATGGAACACTAAATAAGTATGCCATTTATCATTCATTAACGACACCTTTACCAAATTAATTAATGAAGTTAATTAACTTTTATGGAACACTAAATAAGTATGCCATTTATTATGCCATTTATTATGCATGAAATTAATTAACTTTTATGGAACACTAAATAAGTATGCCATTTATCATTCATTAACGAGACATTTACCAAATTAATTAATGAAGTTAATTAACTTTTATGGAACACTAAATAAGTATGTCATTTATTATGCCATTTATCATTCATTAATGAAACCTTTCGTTTGAAGTACCAAATTAATTACTGGAATTAATTAATCTTTAGGAAACTTCAAAAGGTTTTCCAACATTTTATAATTGTCCAAAAATTATCTTGGAATAAGTTGTCTAATAGTGTACCGCTCATGTTTTGAGCTTTATTTTAGAGTAAGGTTATGTTTGGGATTTAGGTGTTGTGACTTTTAATCTATAATTGCAACGGGATGAAGTACATATTGGCCTTTGTTGAGTTTCTACTTTTGATTATGATCCCACAACGGTTGAAGTGTTTAATGAACATAAATTTTAATTTGTCAAACATAACGGATAAGTAACAATAAAGATACTTAAGTTGTGTTTTCAAGTTAAGCTCAAGTAGAGTACTTCCAAACAAACCGTAAGTTTGACCCCTTCTTATTAATCTCTAGTATTAGCTTAATGAACTTCTGGAATCATCTACCTATGCAAAATATTGCATCTATATTCTATATTGTAGTTCAAGTTGACTTTGCTCTTTAAAAACAACTATGAAACTGCATTAATAAGTGTGTACATATCAATGCAGTCTCCACCATCAGGTATGTTAAATTTTTGAAAAAGCTGGCAGACAGTTTTTGGCCATACTATATTTCCCTCGAACTTGGAAACAATGAGAGTTTGAAACTATATATATATTGTAGGAAAATTCTTCAAAATATTTCATTAAGGGTAATTCTGTCTTTTGGATTGGATTGGGTGCTTGTGAGAGGTACAACCCTTTGGGAGGTTGCACCCCATCCCAAAGGGTGCCCTATTGGCACCCTTCCATGCCTTATATAAGAAGGCTTGATGTCCAAAATAAAGATAGAGAAGAAAGATCCGAATTTCCTTTAAAGAGACATTTATTTTTCCTTTGTTTTTAGAGAGAGTTTCACCATCTTCCTAGTTCATAAACTTGTGAAGGAGTGCTCCTTGTACAAGTAGCATCCAAGTTATCCTGGGAGAACGTTGGCAATACGAAACCGCAGAGCACTTGTGACGGGCCAATAAGTTCTTAAGGACAGAGATAATCTCGACTTGGACAATTCTGAAATCTCAATTTTCTGGTTTGTTTTAAAGGTTTCCGGTTTTAGGGTTTCATGCATCTAGATCTGCTTTTGTTGTTTGATCTGTTTGTTTGCATGTTTATATAACTGTTTAATGACATTAATTCGACAACAATCTTAAGAACTTATTGCTCTGGTGTTATTAGATAGTAATTCGCATGTTAGGGTTTGTTTATTTTCTGTAAAATACGAACCGTGCATGAAAAACCCGTAGGGCGTTCGAACGCCCGACGAACGCGAAGGCAAAAATTTGAATTTTCATAAGAACGTTCAAACGCGTCTTCAAACGCAACTCGAACGTGAACTCTCTGGAATCATTCCGTTCGAACGCGTTCTCGAACGCTACACGAACGTGAACTCTCTGGAATCATTCCGTTCGAACGCGTTATCAAACGCTACACGAACGTGAACTCTCTGGAAACACTTCGTTCGAACGTGTTATCAAACGCAACACGAACGTACACACACTGGACAGTCTCATTCGAACGTAGATACGAACGTGACACTAACGATTTTATCCTGTAAGTATCATAATCTGCAAACTTTAATTAATATTAACTTGGTTAGTCATATACTGTAAACACATTAATCTTGGTAGTATAGATTTAAGTTATTATTAAGTTGTTCAATTATCACAAGCATACACATAGTGATAAAGTTCAAATTGTTTGGTTATTGCATAATTGGTTTAGAATTTAAAGTGTAATAATACACAAGTAATTCCATCCAATCTTGATTGACATATATATATCTACATTTGTCGTATATCACTTTGAACAAGGTCATTCGTTGATCGTTGTGCAATTTGTCTTTCGTAGACTAATTGACCCTGTTGATTTTCCAGTTACATATGGCTAGCGGAAATATCACGATACCGGTCTCTCATGGAGAAAAACCGGAGAAATTTGGTGGGGCAAATTTCAAACAATGGCAGAGCAAGATGCTGTTCTACCTGACAACTCTCCAGTTGGCAAAATTCCTCAAAGGTCCTCCGGGTCCTGTAGAGGGTGAATCCGAATTGGCCAAGGAAGAGCGAGAACAGACTTGGATGTCTGGAGACTTCTTATGCAAGAATTACCTTTTGGGTGGTCTTGACAATACCTTGTACAATGTGTACCAAGGCATGACTTCTGCGAAGATTCTCTGGGAATCTATCGAGAAGAAGTATAAAACTGAAGATGCCGGACAAAAGAAATTTGTCGTGGGTAGGTTCATGGACTACAAAATGGTAGATTCAAGGACGGTGATGTCTTAGTTGGGTGAACTGTAATTAATCATTCATGAAATACTGGATGAGGGAATGAAACTTTGTGAGACGTTTCAAATTGCCGCCATAATTGAAAAGTTGCCTCCATCATGGAAGGACTTCAGGAGCTATCTGAAACACAAAAAGAAGCATATGAGCCTTGAAGACCTCAGTATTCGATTGAGAATCGAGGATGACAACAGGATGTCCGAGAAGGCCAGCTACAAGACTCTGGAGTCTAAGGCCAACATCATTGAAGGTGTAAAGGGTAGCAAAAAGAGAAAGAACAGTGGAGCTGACTCTGGGAACAAGAAGTTCAAGGGAAAATGCTACAACTGTGGAAGAGCGGTCATATGTCAAAGGACTGCAGAAACAAGAAGTCTCAGGACAAGGGCAAGAAAAAGAAAAATGAGGCCCATGTCACTGAAGGCGAGCAGCTGACTGATGATATCTCAGAGATGGAACTATCAGCAGTGGTAACTGAAGCCAACATAGTTGGGAATCCGAGAGAGTGGTGGGTAGACACTGGGGCTACTCGTCATATCTGTGCAGACAGTAAGATGTTTTCCATGTACCAGAAGGTCGATCGGCGATCATCTGACAATGGGAAACTCGTCTACCTCTCAGGTAGTTGGACAAGGCACAGTGGTTCTGAAGATGACATCCAGAAAGGAGCTAACATTGAAGAATGTACTGCACGTTCCAGATATTCAGAAGAACTTGGTCTCGGGTTCTCTCCTTAGTAAGGCTGGTTTTAAGCTAGTATTTGTTTCTGATAAGTTTGTAATGACAAAGATGTTGGGATTTATGTCCTAGAGCTCATGTGTTGTAAAACGGAATTGATTATTGTAATAATTATAAACGCATTATTCATTTATCAAAGTTGTTTGATTTAGATTGCATATTGTCTAATTGTCTTGTTTACCTTGATTACTTTTGTACCTTTAGACTTAGTGTATGTTTGATACACAAGAGGATTTAAGTCTAAGTTAGTAATCTAAATTGTCCATAGAGAGCAAACAGAGGGGTACTTTGTTTGTGGTTTATCTATAGCTGCGGTCCATTCTATACTTGTATGACGACCTTGATCCGGGTTCGTTCATGTGTGACATGAGAATGGAGGCACCTTGTATGATATGATCATATAGGACTGGACTCAGATAAATATGAATTTCTTTTAATATCCGTTAACCCAAGAAATTCATTTTATCTACTAGATGGTCATATATGGATTAATCTTAATCCTGAGTGTACTACGAACTCCTGCATGTTAGGCTGTGTCCTTTGATTTACTATGGTGAGGTTGGTGTAGCAGTCCCGGCCAATAACTACGTATTTTGGGGATATGGTTTGGTATGTAGCTGGGAACGTTTTACATAGATATGGAATTCACTCCTTCTTTCGAGAAGTAGAAGAATATCTCTTTTAAGAGTTGATTCGGGACTTGAAAATTTTGAGCGCTCAACTTTTCTATTACGAATAGAAAGTATTATATTCATAATTGTTATGAATTAATTGTTCATTATAGAATCAATGGTGCTTAAGAGACAAAATATTTAGAGGGGTATAACGGACTTATGACCCGTCTCTATTTATGAGATATTCGTGAAGGGCTATATCCATATGTAGTGACTATATCGATGGACACCGAAGTTGTTCGGCTTATATTTCCATCTACGGTAACGGGAGTTCAACTTCGAGTTTTTAGTGGAATAACGCGGAGTTAATAATTCGTAATATTTAATTAAAGAGTTTAATTAATATTTCAGAATTATTGGAGCTCGGAACCGTAGGTCCATTTGGTCCCCGTGCTAGCTCGATTAACTGTAGCAAACCTAATATAATTAGATTGTCTAATAATATGCTCACATTATATTTAAATATTATTAATATGATTAATAATATTTTTGTCACAAATGAAAATAATATTAAATTAGTTTAATATTATATTTTCTAATATTTTGATTATAAGAAATCAAATAATAATTATAAGATAATTATTACATCATCATCATTGATAATGCATAATTATGAGATAATTATGACATCATTATTTGATAATGGTAAATGCATTATCAAGACAAACTTTAATGGTTTGCCAAATCATCCACCAAGTTTAGTTAATTAATTTTGACCTAACTTGTTCCATTAATCATTGATTTGGTTGACACTCACTCAAGTGTGTTTGCCATTCAAAGAATAAGTGGAAGTTGGTGGAATGGCTTGAGTGGATTTTCTCTACCATTCCCACTCAAAGGTTGAGTGATAAAAAGATTTTCTTTTTGAAAGCTTTCTATTTTTTTGAACAACTTTGAGAGAGGTAGAGAGAAATACAAAAACACATGGAATTTTTCTTCAATAGTTGAGAGAAAATTCTTATTCTCAATTGTTGAGATTTGAAAGGAAAACAAGAGTGAACAAGATACTTGATCTTCTTCATCTCATCTTTCTTAAAGCCAAAAGAATTTGTGACAATATATTTCTCTAAATAGTTTAGAGTTTGATACTTCTCTAAATAGTTTAGAGGTTGATCTTTGTGAGTGAAGCCCACACTTCGGTTTGTTGGTTTCGAGATATAGCTCGGAAGATTGAGTGGTTGATTCTACGGTAGGATCTCAAAGGAAATTCATCAAGAGTTTGGTGGAGTTCGACTTCAACAAAGGAGAAGGCAGAGAAAATTTTAAAGATCCGGTGCCACCACATCCGCAACTTCCGCCGCGCAAGAGAAACGGTTTCCAACAATTGGCATCGAGAGCTTAAGGTTGAAAAGTTTTCTTAACTCTTCTCTTTTAAGTTTCAGTTTTAATAATTTATATGAGATATAGATTATTAGAATGCATGTTATGATGAGTAGGCACAATTAGATTCATGAGATGAATGGTTTGAATGTTCATGTGATGAATGTTTACTTTTGATTCATGTGATGAATGTATTGCGTTGATCGTTAATTTTTCCGGCTCTTATTTTAGTATTGGAAATGTAAGACCATAAGGTCATGTTCTTTCAAGTGTTGTAAGTTCATTTCCTTTGTAATAAGTTCAATTTGTAACTTGGAGGAGCCGATGCCGTGAAGAACTCAACATACCATGGAGCAAGATTTGAAGACCAAGGGATGCCTTGGATTTATTGTACTAATTAGATTAGTAATTTTTTTTTAAAAAAAAAATAAGAGCCCGGTTAACGCAATTTATGTATGTATGTGAAACTACATTCCGTTACGAGTCCATAGAAAAAACGGGGACCAAAACGGACTCCGGAAGCTCCGGAACGGAGTAAATAAAGTACCAGTGTTTTGACACCAGACCGATTTCGTTCGAACGCCAGTCAAACGAACTCAAACGTTTTGCTACTGCCTGGAAAACGTTCGAACGCCCAGAAACGACACAACGTTTTCAGCCCAGACCTGGGCATATATATATGTTTTAAATTGTTTATTAACATGCCATATAGCCTAGGGTGCCTACTCTTGCATTTTCACATGCCATAACATGTAGACATGCATGATATTCAAGTCATAAAATATGATTTTATGTAAATTTAAAAGTTAAATTAGAATATAAGATGCATGTAAACGAATTAATAAGATTAATTGGTTTAAATTTTTAAAAATTAGGAATTCAAGTTTAGAACAAATGGACGGTAATTTGGTTTGCACTCGGGATACAATTCCACGTACCTTGGAGTAAATAACGTACTTTTATCTATTAAATGGTTTAATGACATATAGTCCATTAGTTGAATTCTAAAATTTTAAAAACCTATAAGTGAACTATTTTTTAATTGTTAAAATTGATTAGATCACTTAAGCAAACTTGATTAAATTAGTTTAATTAAGTTAATGATTAGTAGAGACTAATAAGTATTAGTGAATAAAATTTTAAGTGTTAAAATTGGTTAGATCACTAATAATCCACTAGTATTAATAAAGATATGTTTTAGCCGAGCATAATCTTAATACATTAGAAACTAGTGAGATAGAAACCTTAAACTTCAAATAGTGAGTGGGAGAGGGGTATACCACATATATCCCACGATCTCCATTGTTATCCAAAAACGTGAGATTCAATAGGCGCCTTGTGGCAGCTTTGTTCCTGTCCCCCTACGGATGGTGTCCTTATTGGGTCAATATCAGGTTTGGATTCCGAAAGGATAGGGACTCTAGATGTATTTGGTGATTTGACCTACCCTACGGCGGCACTTCACTAGTTAAGTCCAAGGGTTCCGAAATAATGGGTCACACTCACAAAGGAATGGTTAAGTTGTTAATCAAAGCTTCCTTGATCAAAATAACGGTAGTTGATTAATATAGGAATAAGAGTTATTTCAGATATATTAATCAATTGAGAATGTCTCAATCTATCATGCGAATACTTGACCTACCCTACGGCGGCGCACTTATTTGTGGGATGATAGATAACCGTGGCATAGTAATTCTTTTAGGTTTCTAATTCATTATACATTGATCATGCATCATGTTTAATTTTATGCCTAAATGTTTGACAATTTCAATATGCGATGAATGAATGATTGAATGCGCGTTTATTATTTTTCAGCCATGGCATCTGCAATAATCTCAATAATCAAACAACAAGAAAAATTAACCGGGGATAATTATGTTAAATGGAAAAGTGACATGAATGCTATCTTGGTCTGCGAAGACCTTAAATTTGTCCTAATGGAGGAATGTCCTCCTGAGCCAGCACCTAATGCTGGCAGAGCTGCACGTAATGCCTATAATAATTGGATTAAAGCTGATGAGAAAGCCCATAGCTATTTGATAGCATCCATGTCTGAGGTTCTTGCTGCACAGCATGAGCCTATGGCGACAGCATCAATGATTATGCAGTCATTACAGAACATGTTTGGGCAACCTTCAGACCGGCAACAACATGAGGCAATTGCCTCTGTATTGACCGCTAGAATGAAGGAAGGCACATCAGTCCGAGACCATGTGTTAAGGATGATGGCTCATCTTAATATGGCTGAAACCCATGGTGCACGTATTAATGTGCAAAGCCAGGTGACAATGATCATGGAAACCCTTCCGAAGAGTTTCCTGCAGTTTAAAAGCAATTGTTCTATGAATAAATTGACTTTTACGTTGACTGAACTGCTAAATGAGCTCACCAATTACGAGAACGTTATGAACGGTCCTCGTAGGACCAATGCTGAGGCAAATGTTGCCGAATCTTCTAAATCTGCAAAGAAGAAGAAGAAAGGCAATTGGAAGGCAAAGGCAAAACCAATGAAAAAAGAAGAACAACAAAAGCTCCAAAGGAACCAATGCCAAAGGAAAATGTTTCCATTGTGAACAACAAGGGCATTGGAAAAGGAATTGTCCAAAATACCTTGCCGAGCTTAAAGAGAAGAAAAACTCAGGTAAATATGATTTACTTGTTACATTGAGTCTCTTTTAGTGGAGATGATAAATCCGCTGGATTGTTGATTCTGGTGCCACTAACCATGTTTGTTGTTCTTTGCAGCTACTTGACTCATGGAGGGACCTTTCTGAAGGTAGCTTCACCATGAGAGTTGGGACAGGGGATGTTGTTTCAGCAAAAGCAGTGGGAGATTCCAAGTTAAACTTTAATAATAGTTATTTATGTTTAAATGGTGTGCTATATATTCCTGGTTTTCGCAGGAATTTGATTTCTGTTACAAAACTTATGGAACATGGTTTTTCTATTTATTTCGTTTATAATAAGTCAGTTATTATTAGTAGAAATGGATTAAATATATGCACAGGAAACTCTGAAAATAATCTATATGTATTAAGACCGTTAATGCATGATTCACTGCTTAATACTGAAATGTTTAAGATTGAAAGATCTAAAACAAAACGGCAAAAGATTTCTCATGATGATACCTATTTATGGCACCTTAGACTTGGTCACATTAACCTTGACCGGATAGATAGACTAATTAAGAACGGAGTTTTAAATCAGTTAAAACTCGGTACTTTACCTGTCTGCGAATCCTGTTTAGAAGGCAAAATGACTAAGAGACCTTTTACTGGAAAAGGGATAAGAGCCAAAGAACCACTTGAGCTAATACATTCGGACGTTTGCGGACCGATGAATGTAAAGGCACGAGGTGGTTATGAATACTTCGTCACTTTCATTGACGATTATTCTAGATATGGGTATGTTTATCTAATGCAGCACAAGTCAGATACATTTGAAAAGTTCAAAGAATATCGTGCTGAGGTTGAGAACCAGTTAGGTAAAAGCATCAAAATTCTACGATCAGATCGTGGAGGTGAATACCTTGATAGAGATTTCGAGGAATTATTAGTTGAGCATGGAATTGTTTCACAGCTCACAGCACCTGGAACACCACAACAAAACGGTGTTGCAGAAAGGAGAAATCGGACCCTACTAGACATGATGAGATCAATGTTTAGTTATAGCACTCTACCTAGTTCATTCTGGGGGTATGCATTGGAAACAACAATGTATATCCTGAATGTAGTTCCTTCTAAGTCTGTTCCTAAGACTTCCTTAGAGTTATGGAATGGTCGTAAAGCTAGTTTGCGACATTTCCATATATGGGGGTGTCCAGCACATGTGCTAAAGAACAAGACTACTAAGTTGGAACCACGTTCACAGTTGTGCCTATTTGTAGGCTATCCTAAGGAAACTAGGGGTGGATTCTTTTATAATCCAGAAGATAATAAAGTATTTGTATCGACAAATGCTACATTTCTTGAGGAGGATTATATGAAAGAATTCAAACCTCGAAGTAAAGTGTTACTTGAGGAGTTACTTGCTGGTACGACCAGTAAACCATTGTCAAATGTTGACAAAGACATAACACCTTCAGCATCTGAAAGTCAGATGCAAGTTTATCAGAATACCATGCCACCTAGACGTAGTGGGAGGGTTGTAAGACAACCTGAACGCTATCTAGGAAATGGTGAGGTGCAAGTTGTTGCATCTTGTGATGGTATAGATGATCCATTGACCTATCGTAGTGCAATGGATGATACTGATAAAGAAGAATGGCTCAAAGCCATGAACCTTGAGATGGAGTCCATGTACTCTAACTCAGTCTGGGAACTTGTGGACCAACCTAATGGAGTAAAACCCATAGGTTGCAAGTGGATCTACAAGAGAAAAAGAGGAATAGATGGGAAAGTACAGACTTTCAAGGCTAGGCTAGTGGCAAAGGGTTATACCCAAAAAGGGGAGTTGACTATGAAGAAACTTTCTCGCCAGTAGCCATGCTTAAATCCATCAGGATTCTTCTTTCCATTGCCTCATATTATGACTATGAGATTTGGCAAATGGATGTCAAGACTGCATTCTTGAATGGTAATCTTGATGAGAGTATCTATATGGTACAACCAGAGGGGTTCATAACCCAAGGTCAAGAGCAAAAGGTTTGCAAGTTGCAAAGGTCCATTTATGGGCTTAAGCAAGCATCTAGATCTTGGAACATAAGATTTGATACTACGATCAAGTCTTATAACTTTGAGCAAAACATCGATGAACCTTGTGTCTACAAGCGCATCATTGATGGGAAGGTGGTTTTCCTTGTGTTATACGTCGATGATATTTTACTCATTGGGAATGATGTAAAGATATTATCGGACGTTAAAATCTGGCTAGCTAACCAATTCCAAATGAAAGATTTGGGAGAGGCAAGTTATGTACTTGGGATCCAGATCATTCGGGATCGCAAGAAACGACTGTTAGCAATGTCTCAAGCATCCTATATCGACAAGATTCTTGTGCGATTTGGAATGCAAAATTCCAAGAAAGGTAATTTACCTTTCAGGCATGGAATTCATTTGTCTAAGGAACAGTCTCCTAAGACACCTCAAGCAGTTGAGGAGATGAGACATATTCCATATGCTTCAGCAGTTGGAAGTCTTATGTATGCTATGTTATGCACGAGACCGGACATCTGTTTTGCAGTGGGAGTAGTCAGTAGGTTTCAATCCAACCCAGGATTAGATCATTGGGTGGCAGTGAAACACATTCTCAAGTATCTTCGGAGAACGAGAAATTATATGCTAGTATATTCTGGTGAGGATATGATCCTCAGAGGATATACAGACTCTGATTTTCAGACGGATGTAGATTCTAGGAAATCAACATCTGGATCAGTATTCACCCTAGGTGGTGGAGCTATTGTATGGAGGAGCATTAAGCAATCTTGTATTGCTGACTCCACCATGGAGGCTGAATATGTAGCAGCTTGTGAAGCAGCTAAGGAAGCAGTCTGGCTCCGTAAATTCTTGGCAGATCTGGAAGTTGTTCCAGATATGGATAAACCACTCACACTTTATTGCGATAATAGTGGAGCAGTGGCGAATTCCAAGGAACCAAGAAGCCACAAGCGGGGTAAGCATATTGAGAGAAAATATCACCTTATCAGGGAGATAGTGCAGAGAGGAGATGTCATTGTCACGCAGATTCCATCCGCAGACAACCCGGCTGATCCGTTTACAAAGACCTTATCGGCTACAGTATTTGAAGGTCACCTAAATGGTTTAGGATTACATGACATGTCCCATTTGCTCTAGTCCAAGTGGGAGATTGTTGGGATTTATGTCCTAGAGCTCATGTGTTGTAAAACGGAATTGATTATTGTAATAATTATAACGCATTATTCATTTATCAAAGTTGTTTGATTTAAATTGCATATTGTCTAATTGTCTTGTTTACCTTGATTACTTTTGTACCTTTAGACTTAGTGTATGTTTGATACACAAGAGGATTTAAGTCTGAAGGTTAGTAATCTAAATTGTCCATAGAGAGCAAACAGAGTGGGTACTTTGTTTGTGGTTTATCTATAGCTGCGGTCCATTCTATACTTGTATGACGACCTTGATCCGGGTTCGTTCATGTGGTGACATGGAATGGAGGCACCTTGTATGATATGATCATATAGGACTGGACTCAGATAAATATGAATTTCTTTTAATATCCGTTAACCCAAGAAATTCATTTTATCTACTAGATGGTCATATATGGATTAATCTTAATCCTGAGTGTACTACGAACTCCTGCATGTTAGGCTGTGTCCTTTGATTTACTATGGTGAGGTTGGTGTAGCAGTCCGGCCAATAACTACGTATTTTGGGGATATGGTTGGTATGTAGCTGGGAACGTTTTACATAGATATGGAATTCACTCCTTCTTTCGAGAAGTAGAAGAATATCTCTTTTAAGAGTTGATTCGGGACTTGAATAATTTTGAGCGCTCAACTTTTCTATTACGAATAGAAAGTATTATATTCATAATTGTTATGAATTAATTGTTCATTATAGAATCAATGGTGCTTAAGAGACAAAATATTTAGAGGGGTATAACGGACTTATGACCCGTCTCTATTTATGAGATATTCGTGAAGGGCTATATCCATATGTAGTGACTATATCGATGGACACCGAAGGTTGTTCGGCTTATATTTCCATCTACGGTAACGGGAGTTCAACTTCGAGTTTTTAGTGGAATAACGCGGAGTTAATAATTCGTATATTTAATTAAAGAGTTTAATTAATATTTCAGAATTATTGGAGCTCGGAACCGTAGGTCCATTTGGTCCCCGTGCTAGCTCGATTAACTGTAGCAAACCTAATATAATTAGATTGTCTAATAATATGCTCACATTATATTTAAATATTATTAATATGATTAATAATATTTTTGTTCACAAATGAAAATAATATTAAATTAGTTTAATATTATATTTTCTAATAGTTTGATTATAAGATAATCAAATAATATTATAATAAGATAATTATTACATCATCATTGATAATGCATAATTATGAGATAATTATGACATCATTATTTGATAATGGTAAATGCATTATCAAGACAACTTTAATGGTTTGCCAAATCATCCACCAAGTTTAGTTAATTAATTTTGACCTAACTTGTTCCATTAATTCATTGATTTGGTTGACACACCACTCAAGTATGTTTGCCATTCAAAATAAGTGGAAGTTGGTGGAATGGCTTGAGTGGATTTTCTCTACCATTCCCACTCAAAGGTTGAGTGATAAAAAAGATTTTCTTTTTGAAAGCTTTCTAGTTTTTTTGACAACTTTGAGAGAGGTAGAGAGAAATACAAAAACACATGGAATTTTTCTTCAATAGTTGAGAGAAAATTCTTATTCTCAATTGTTGAGATTTGAAAGGAAAACAAGAGTGAACAAGATACTTGATCTTCTTCATCTCATCTTCTTAAAGCCAAAAGAATTTGTGACAATATAATTTCTCTAAATAGTTTAGAGTTTGATACTTCTCTAAATAGTTTAGAGGTTGATTTTTGTGAGTGAAGCCCACACTTCGGTTTGTTGGTTTCGAGATATAGCTCGGAAGATTGAGTGGTTGATTCTACGGTAGGATCTCAAAGGAAATTCATCAAGAGTTTGGTGGAGTTCGACTTCAACAAAGGAGAAGGCAGAGAAAATTTTAAAGATCCGGTGCCACCACATCCGCAACTTCCGCTTCCGCCGCGCAAGAGGAACGGTTTCCAACAAAAGAATGTATATGTATGTAGGAAAAGGTTACCTGACTGAGGCTTTTAAGCTAATGAATGACTGTTAACCGTGCTATTTAAGCTAGTTCGTCTGCTTATATTATTGTGTCACAAAATGTATGGCATGGGAGGTTAGGACAATTTATTATGATGCTATGCGTAATTAATTAACATGGACCTTATACCTAAATTTGCAATTGATGGCCAACATAAGTGTGAAGCATGTGTTGAAGCAAAAATGCATCGAACATCATTTCATTCTATAGAATGTAGTTCTGAACCGCTGGAACTTGTACATACCGATGTATGTGACATGAATATTGTGCAAACCAAGGCGGTAAAAAGTACTTTGTCACTTTTATCGATGACAGCACAAGATTTTGTTATGTGTACTTGCTGAGAAGCAAAGCTGAAGCAATTGAGAGCTTCGTACACTATAAGAACGAAGTTGAAAACCAACTTGGCAAGAAAATCAAAAGAATCAGGAGTGATAGAGGCGGTGAATACGTTTCACCATTCGGTGAATATTGTTCTGTGCACGGAATTATTCACGAAACCACTGCTCCTTATTCTCTCTCCTCAACAGAACGGAATTGCAGAACGCAAAAACCGAACGTTGAAGGAATGATGAATGCCATGTTGACAAGTTCGGGACTACCCCAGAACTTGTGGGGGGAAGCTTTGCTTTCCGCAATTACGTTCTTAACAAGCTTCCTCACAGAAGGTTGGACAAGACACCATATGAGTTGTGGAAAGGTTTCGTACCTTTCTACAAATACCTCAAAGTGTGGGGGTGTCTTGCCAAAGTAATGGTTCCTAAACCTAAGAAGGTTAGAATAGGACCCAAAACTGTTGATTGTATATTCATTGGATATGCTCGCAACAGTAGTGCGTATCGATTCTTGGTACACAAGTCAGAGATTCCTGACATCAATCCGAAATGATAATTGAGTCAAGGAATGCGACATTTTTTGAAGAGACGTTTCCCTGTAAGGAAAGACAAGCGCACATAGTCTCTCAAAAGAACAATTGATACTGTCAAGGACAGTGATCAAGTTGACCAAGATCAGATCAACGTGTAAATGCTGAGACAATCGAGCCTAGACGTAGCAAAAGAGCTAGAACGTCTAAGTCGTTTGGTCCCGATTTTCTGACATACTTGTTTAAAATGAGCCTCAAAGCTATAAAGAAGCTATGACTTCTCCAGAGGCACCTTTTTGGAAAGAGGCTATTAACAGTGAGATTGATTTAATCCTACAGAACCATACTTGGGAGTTGGTTGATCTTCCGCAGGTTTGCCAGGTTGTAAGCCCTGGGC